>JAJTUR010000134.1:0-139192 GCA_021399475.1 Hyaloscypha finlandica
TATATTTAGTTATATAGTATTCATATTAATTAGGCGCTTAAGAGTATTTATAGGCTTTAATTTCGTTATAGAGTTAGTAGGATTCAATTCTCCCTTAATTTACTTAACCTCTATAATCTCTTATTATTTATATATCTAGTAAAGGTATATTATATTAATTATAAGTCGCTTTTCCTATATAGTTCTAAGCTTTACGAAGTACTCGTATAAGGATTTCGAGTCTATATAAACGACTAGTAATAGATTAATCTCTAGAGTTCTATTAATTATTAATTTAATTATAGCGCCTATATTAAAGCTATATACTATATTATATAACTTAGAGGCTAGTATACTTTAGGTAACTCTCTTATACTTTATAGATAACTAGTAGATAATATTTGTATTCTAAGCGGTATTAACTAAGGCTAGAATATAGCTTATTTATAAGGATAGATCTCTATTATTTATAAAGTATTACAAGCTAGGCCTTTATATAAAGAAGACTATAGTTCAATTAACTAAATAGAATTCTCTAAGGAGAAAAGAGAAGAGAAAAAGGAAGTAAGGACGAGAACTATATTCCTTAAGGTATCCGAGCTCCCTAAGTAATACTTAGGTTACTTTATTAACTAAAGGGGGTATATTATATAATTATAGATATGTCTAAGGTTATATGACTTAAGTGAAGGCTAAAGGCTCTCTAGCTAAGTATATTAATTAGGTCTCGACCCGCTATATTACTCCCCTCCTTACTTATAAATACTAGCCTTATAAATATATAGGTAAAACTTCCTTTTATCTAATACTCTCTTCCTAAGCCTCTAAGGCTAATATCTCCTCTAGTATAAAGCGCGGCTCCTATATAGGGCGGGTATAACCCTCTACTTTATAAGTAACTTCCTTAAGACTCCCTAGCTATGTCTTATATACTTCTCGTCGAGGATCTACTCGATTTCGTATTTATCTTCGTCTCTTATAAGCTATAGTTAAGGCTACGAGTCGTCCTAGGACTAATATAGTAGTAGGTCTATTATAGCTAGCTAGAGGAGCTTACTATAGAACACGTCGTAGATTCTTAGAAGTGTATTAAGCTAAAAACTATAGCTCCCTATAGCCTTACTACTATATACTTAATATACTTCGTATTAAGCTTCTTAGTTAGTCTATTTATTTATATATTCTAGAGGTTAAGCTATACCTTATTTCTTACCTTAAACTCGGGGCTTAGTCCTTCTTCTAGTTTATTACTTCCTCTTAAAGCTATTAGGCTATTACTATTATAGCTTATATATACTCTCGTATATCGCGGAGTTTATATATAATATTATCTATTATCTGGACTAGTAATACCCCTTTACCTTCCTCGCTTACTTCGTCCTAGAGCTAGACTAGCTCTATATAGTATCTATAAGATAAAAAGAAGGGCTAACCCCTATAGAAGTAGTGTCCCGGTTATTAATTACTAGTTTAGTATATAATAAGAGGCTTAACTAGTTCGCTTAGTTATAATCTATAAAGGTATAGAGGAAGGTTTAATTATCTAATTTATCCTTTCTATAGACTTATTTATCTCGGGGTAATATATTATAAATAGTCGTCGAGTAATCCCTAATAACTTATATACCCTTCCTTATAGTATTCCTATAAACTACTTCCCTTAGTCAGATACTATAGCCCTTAGGAGCCTATATTAATAATAATAAGTCTTTATAAACTACTTCGCTATTATCTCTACTATAATATCCCTTATAGCCTCAAGTATTACTCCTTTTCCTAAGTAGTCTATAATAACTATTATATTAGTATACCCTTCGCTTAATAAGAGCTCGACTATAAAATTAATCGAGATCTCTTATTAGATTTAACTTAGGATAAGGAAGGGCTTTAGGAATCCCTAATAATAGTCCTTCTATATTTATTTCTTTATAAGTATTATAGTTTTATATAAACTAATATACTTACCTTAATATATTCGGCTAAAAGAATTACTATATAAAGAGAGTGCCTATAATATCTCGTCCTAGGTAACTATACTAAATCGAGTCGTATGTCTACTAAATTAGTTCTATATATAGCTCGTCTAAATCTAGGACTTATTATTACCCTTAGAATAGTAGTTATCTAGACTAGGATAATAAATACTCCCCTATTAATACTTTAATCTTTAAACTTAATAGGAATATATATTTCTCTTCTTATATTACTTCGACTATTACTAATATAAGTTATCTCTCTCTTAGGCTTCTTACTATAGCTTCTTAAACTTATCTTAGTACGTTTTTCCGCTTGTTACCTTACTTACTTACTATTAGGGTAGTCTTCTCCTAGACTTTAGCTTCTTGAGCTTAGCTTAGGAAGAGTCTCTTACTCCTTAAGGACCTATACCTTATCTTACCCCTTCCCTTAATACTCCTAGTCTTAATCTCTTATACTAGGCTCTAAGACTAGAGCAAGCTTCTTCTTAATTTATTATCTTATTATACTAGTACTACGAGGATTATATCTTTAGGGAGGTCGCTTAAGGTCTCTAGTTTTAGTAATTATAATATTCTCGACTATTAATATTCGTCCTCTTCTCTAGTAAGTAAGTCTTATTCTTACCTTAAGAGTATATTACTTACTCGTATTATCTTTCCCTAGAATATATAAGATCTTGAAATTATATTACGAGAGGATTAGGGACTACTTATCTACTATTCTATAGCTTCTATATTATTATAAAGTACTCTAAGTTCTTATAATTTATATAACTTCGAATTAATATATACTCCTTAGTTCTATATCTTATTCTTTAAGTAATAAATAATTACTAGTATTCCTTATTATAGATTTATAGTTATATTCTATAAGGTTATTCTTCTTTAAAAAGAATATATAAGGTTATAAGATACCTCCTTATTAACTTATATAAGGACCTACTTATACTCTACTTAGAGGAATCTTTTTAAGGATAGTCTCTTAGTTATAGTTAAATATATAAGTATTAGGCTAAGATAAATATCTTCTTAAGCTTCTAGAAAGTAGTCTTTACTTAATTCATCTATAAGAATACTTAGTCTTATATATAAGGTTAGAAAGTAGTTAAATAATCTCTAAGAATTCCGAATAAACTACTAATAGAAATTTATAAACCCTAGAAACTCCTTATACCCTTAACTAACTTAGGGGCCTCTTAACTTAGGATAGCTTTAACCTTTACTAGTCTATACTAACTCCCTTCTAGCTTCTATAATAAACCTAAGTACTTTATTAACTTAACCTTAAACTTATACTTATTAATATCGAGTTATAATCTTACCTCTTTTATTTACTAGAGGACCTTTTATATATACTTATAGTACTCCTTTCTCGACCTAATAAGTAAACTAGGATATTATCTATATATATAGAGTAGAACTTATTTAGGAAATCCCTAAGGGCTAATTAATATACTTCTAGAAAGTACTTAGTATATTCACTAGGCTAAAAGAGTTACTAGCTATTTATAGAGTCTATATTATATATAGAAAGCTATTTTCTACTCTTCCCTTTAGTAATATAAATCTTA
Organism: Hyaloscypha finlandica; assembly: GCA_021399475.1. Lineage (NCBI taxonomy): Eukaryota > Fungi > Ascomycota > Leotiomycetes > Helotiales > Hyaloscyphaceae > Hyaloscypha > Hyaloscypha finlandica. The sequence goes on from JAJTUR010000134.1 coordinate 3,530, forward strand.
TAAAAGTAGCTATAATATTAAGCTTTGTGAACTACTTTACTTCCTAATATTTCGAAGTATCTTATAAATTAATAAGAATAGATACTAGTCCTTCTTTATAAGTTTATTAAGTCCCTAATAGTTTATATAAAATCATAGCCCTTTACTAGGCTTTTATATAAAGAAGATAAGGGCTATAGTAGGAGAGTAACTTACTTAGATAAACCCCTTATCTAGTAATTCCGTGAGTGTCTTCTATAGTACTAGGAGCTCGTCCCGGGATATATTATATAATAGTCCTTATAGTACTATAAGCTCCTTCCCTTTAACTACCTCTAACTTAATCTAGTAATTAATCCCTTAGCCTCGGAGTAGTAGTAACTTCTCTTCTTTTACTAGACTAAATATATCTAAAAAGTTCTTATACTATTCTAGGAGCTTTATATAAGGATTCGTCTTCGTTTCCGAGTTAGGGCTTTCTAGATATTAGCTAAGTTAGCTAAGAAGACCTCTATATTCCTCTTCTTATTCTTCTTTACTAAGTAAGAGAATAAGACTACGAAATCTATATATAATCTATTTTCTTTAACTTAGGGGTTAATATATTATATACCTATTCTATACTAGGGTCCCTAATAACGAGATAAATAGTTCTAATTTCGAGTTATAGATTTATATATCTTATAAATATAACTATTATATACCTAAGATTATATCTAAGTTAGAGATCCTAGGGATTATATAGAGGAAAGTATAGGATTCGTAATAATTATTAATATCTATACTTAATACTATTACCTCTTTAATTATTTCTAGTATTACCTTATTAAAAGCTTCTATTTACTTGGGGTAATTAGTATATACTAGAGGTTATATTAACTAGTAAAGCGAGAATTAATTATTTCATATATTATATACTTAGTATTAATAAGAGTTTATATGAAATACTCTTTATTAATTATTACTAATATAAGAAAAGGGGGCCCTTTTATATTCTTCTAAAATTACTTCTAAGCTTTCTAATCTAACTTTACCTCTATATACTTCTAATAGTGACTTTTATTAGAAGCTAGTCTTTTCCTAAATTAGACGAGCTCGAGTTCCCTTTATCCTTACTCTAGCTCTTATCTAGGGTATTACTATCTCTCGCTAAGCTATCCTTACTTTCTTTAGGGCTACTCTCATATCTTTATATTCTTTTCCTTAGTTATTCTTCTTCCTTCTCTTTCTTTTACTTACTAGCTCTAGGGGAGGTACTCGAATATAGCCTTACTCTATAGTTATATATAAATAGTTATCTTAACTATATTATAAGTAGAGTCTCTCTTTCTTTCATTAATTAATTTCGTTATAAGAGGCTTAATTAGGGGTATTCTTTAACTATTATTATAAGTTACTTAGTATAAGTTCTTATTCTATTAGTTAGGTAAACGAGGTTATACTAGAGAGAGGGCTTTTTAGTCTCTTATTTTACTAGTTCGGTAGTAAGCCTTTATACTCTTAACTTTAATAAGTTAGTTATTAATTATTCGTAACTAGGAGTAATATTCCTTATATAACTCTTCTTCCTTTATCCTATTATTCTTTCTATAAGCTCTATTAAGATAATAGCCTTAAGATACCTTTCTTAATCTTATCTTACTAGCCTATTCCTCTACTTCTAGGATTAAGTAATTAAATCACTTAAAAACTCGCCTAGGGGAGTCGACTTCTACTAGACCTAGTTTAATTCTCCTAAGCCTTCTACTACTTCCTTAAGTCCCAGAAAGCTAAGTCTATTTACTTAAATAGCCCTTTGACTATAAACTCTCCTTCCTTTATATATATCTTAACTATAGGTATATCTTACTTACTACTTCTCTAGATAAGTATCTAAACTTATACTAGACTTTCTCTCTTTCTCTATAATTACTTTATTATTAATTTCTAGCTTACCCTCAAAAGTCCCTCAACTAGGGGTAATAAGCTAAGTCGTCCTTATTAAACTTATTAGGGTTAGGAGGTAAGCCTTTAGTTATTTTATAGTAAGGGCTAAGGATATATATAGAGTTAAGGTATATAGACTAGAGGGGCGTCTATATTCGGAGGAGTTCGGGTTATTATATATTCGTTAATTAAATTAATTTATATAGCTAGGGTTACTATTAAGTTTACTTATTAAGCTACTAGCTCTAATACTATTAGGAATATACTATAAAGGCTTCTTATAGCTACTAAGGTACTTCGTCTATTATCTTAGCTTTATATAGTTATTTATTATCTAACTAATTACTAGGAGTTCTACTCTATATCTTTATATAATAGAGGGGTCTAGTAGTTTCTCTTCTTAAGCCTAGCTTAGGAAGAACTCACGACCTCTAATATTACTAGTATACTAGTACTCTAGTTTCTATATATAGTTTCGGTACTCCTACTACTAGCTTTATATACTCTAAAGTCTTACTAAATATATTAGCTTTATAGGTATTTCGACTAAGGTCTACTTCTAGCTTCATCTGCTCTAAGCTTTCGTCTATATATAGGTTTAGGCTTCTCCTTACTTCTAGCTTTTATATACTTCTAGAATCTTACTAATATATTAGCTTTATAAGTAGTTTTAACTAAGGTCTACTTCTAGCTTCGTCGCTCTAAGCTTCGTTGTCTATATATAGGTTTAGGCTTCTCTTTACTTCTAGCTTCTATATATATAATCTCTAGTTAATAAAGATAAGAGAGAGAGAATTCTAATATTATAGGCAGGCCTTTATATAAAGAAGACTAGTATTCGATTAACTAAATAGAATTCTCTAAGGAGAAAAGAGAAGAGAAAAAGGAAGTAAGGATAGGAACGTATTCCTTAAAGTATCTAAGCTCCCTAAGTAACGCTTAGGTTACTCTATTAACTAAAGGGGGCATATTATATAATATAGATATGTCTAGGTTATACCTAAGCGAAGTAAGGCTCTCTAGCTAAGTATATTAATCGGGTCTCGACCTATTATATAAAGGACAAATTAGTTAACACGATTAAGTAGAAGGTCTCCTTATTTAGCTTTACAAATCATAGTCCCCTAGTAGTATTTTCAACTTATTACTAGAGGCGCTTATTAAGTGAATTAATATTATTTTCTATAGGTTCAATAACTTAAGTAGTTATTACGAGGTTATAAGACGCTTTAGGTTAATAGACTAATATAATATAAGCTCTTTAGGCTCGTTAGGCTATATATTATTCCTTAATTATAAGGTTCGTATATATAGTACCTCTATTACTCGTTATAGTAGAGTTCTTAGTCGATATAGTCTTAAGGTTACTATACTAGTACTCTTATATAAGGGTGATTCCAGTAATCTTAGTTTCTATATTCGTGGTGTTTTTAGAGGATTTAGTAGTTTTAGTATATATAATACCTCTATTAAACTTTAGATTATAGTTAAAGGTAAGTTATTCCTACTCCTTAGTTAGGAATTAAGCTTCCTTAAGCTTTAATTACTCTAATTCTAGGAAGTCGTTATTACTAATAATTAGAGTATTATTAGTTTATAAGCTTACTATATCAAATAATTACTTACTATATATTAGTTTTATAACCTTTAGGACTAAATCGTCCTATAAGTATAAGTATTTAGTAAGCTCTCGTAGTAGTTTTATATAAAAATCACGATTTAGGAGAGTTATTAATTAAATATACGCCTATAAGATATCTTATAAATAAAGCCCTATAGTTTCGGTTATTATAGTAGTAATACTAAGGATAATTCTCTAGCTAATATATTAAATAATTAGTGATTAAGTTAATATAGTATACTTCTCCTAATTATTATATACCTAAATAACGAGTCTCGATTTATAAAGCTCTTTATTAGTGCTCTCGTTCTTAATCTTATTAATAAACCTAGAGTTAAAGATATATACTCTCTCTAGTACCTCTAAATATAAGGTAATCTCAAAGACCCTTTTTTCTAGGAGTCCTTCGATTTTAGCTTAATAGGAGTCCTTATACTAAGTATTATTTATTAAGTATATATCTTTTATCCCCTCTACTTCGATTTTATTATCTTATAAGAATACTATAACTTTAAGTAGTATTTTATAAGGTCGTCTTCTCTCGTGTTTCGGAGGGATAATAAGGGGAATTATACTTACTTCGCCTTAGTTATCACTATTATTATATTCGGGATTAGGGCTAGAATCGTCGAGATTAAGGCTTTTATCTCCTCGTAGGAATAGCTTTATAGAGGTTAAGTAAAAGGAGGTATTACCTCGTAATAAAGCTAGTATATATGACTTACCTTCTATAGATACTAGCTTATATAGTCCTTCCTATTACCCTAGTTAACTAGTATTCCCTTTATACTATATTAAGACTTCTGAATTTAATAGAAGTTCGTATATATTAGCTATAGAGAGTCTATTATATATATTTAGGGCTCTTATAACTTCGTAACTAGCTCGTAATCTCTTTATCTCCTCTATTGCTTTTCTTAGGGTATTCGATTATTATATAACTAAAAGAGATAAAGGATTATATTCGCTTATTTGAAGTAAAGTACTATAAACTAAGAGTATAGAGATAATTCTATCTAGTCCTATAGTATTATTAATTACTTTAAAGGCTATTTATAATACTATAACTTTATTAATTCCCTTGATTTCAGTAATAATAATCTTATAGGCTCATTGAACTATATTATAGTATTATTTAATAATTTCGACTAAATAATAAGCTTCTATAAGGACGATTTTAATCTTAGTTCTTATCGAATTCATAAGCTATATGAACTCTTTACTAGTAAACTACTTCTTAGTATCTATAGTAATCTAATTAGGAGGTCCTAAATAAGTATTAATCTAATACTATTTTAGGGCGTCTTATATATATTAAGTACTAAGGCTTTATAGTTATTATCCCGCTTAATACTATATTCCTTTATTAATAATATATAGTATAAGCTTCTTATATATATAGAAAATATTAATGATAATAGAGTAATTAAAGCTAATATTATCCCTTAAATTAAACTTAAACTAACTAAGTGATTTACTATTTAATTAGTACTACTTATAGTATCTTATAAGGTATTCGAGGGCTTATTTATTAACTTTGTAGCTCGCTTATTCTAGGACATTTCATAGTTTCTCGATTAATAGATAACCGAATTAATAGTATAATCGTCGTAATTCAAGTTCTATAAGGAAATAAGGGTTAGAGGTAAAGGATTCTAATATAAAGGTCTTTAGAGAAGTATCCTATAATAAGAAGAAGTAGCTAAATCGTTATATTACTAGTATCTACTTCTTAGTAAATATAATTAATTAATTCTAGAGGTTATTAAAATAAACCTTTAGTTCATCTATATCTACTAAGCTTAGTAAAAATAGAGTCTTTAAGGGTATAATATAGAATCGTATAAGCCTAATTAGTGTGTCTATAATTATAGATCTTAAGAAAGACAATATACTAATTCCGAACTTAATTTTAATACTCCCTTTAATAGATCTATTAAGCTTAATACTATTATTTGTTTATTATAAAGCTTAGAATTAATTAAAACTAGTAGTTAAGTATTTAGTAGCTCTAGTATCTATTATAATTCTATAAAAGTAGTTAGTATTATACCTAAATATACTTCCTATTATAAAGGTTTAAGTATCCTCTATAAGTAGTTTACTAGATTCTATAGTATAATTCTCTCTTATTAATAAGTAAGTATAGAGTAGTTTATAAGGTTATTTATGAGGTTACTAGCTATATTTAATAGCTTAGGAGGTTATAAATTAGGAGTAGTAAAGAGGGTTTTAATTAAGGTAAAGTAAGAGTCCTATTCTTTAGGGTCCTTTATATCTACTAGTAGAGTATTAAAAGTATTACTTAATTCATCTTCTCTATTTCTATTATCCTATTCGCCTCTCCTTTCGCCTTTAATAGAAGTTATATAGTATAAATATACCCTTATAAACTTCTTCTTAAAGTCTAAGGAGTCTAGAGCTCTGAACCTATAGAGGTTTCTAGCTCTAAATTAAGTCTTCTTATCTTATTACTCTTTATCTAAGTATTTCTAGGATTAATAATCTAATTTCCCATATATAAAGCATAACTTTAAGGGGTCTATATAGCTATTATCTTAATTATAGGGCTTATAAGAGTTTGTATAATTAGTGTAGTATCGACGATTTCTAAACTAGTAATTATCTAAGTAGTTATTTAAGTAATATATTATAGTATAAAAGCTGTAATGTACGATTATTGTAATATATTGAAGATAATGAGAGCTGAAGGCTCGGATGCTCGGTAAACTAAGTGAGTGTAAGATCACGTGAGACCTATATGTAATAGTGCCCCCTTAAAAGAAAGAGATCACGTGGCCCTCCACGTGCTACGCACAGACCACGTTTTCGCAAAACTCAGGAAATCGAACGATTTCTACCTGAAAAGCTCAAAAACGTATGTTTCTACCTTTTCTACCTATAATTCTATATATTCCACCTATTCCACTCCTTCCTACTAATCAGGCGGTTCTGCTACGTCCTTATCCAGTATCCCTAAAGTCCACTAAGCTAGCTAGCCCAAGGCTACTAACTAAGGTATCCCAATAGCACCATATATATGTATTCGGTATATAGGGAGTGCAGGAGAGGGGGAGAGGGGTCGTCTGCACGTGCAGGAGACGGCAGGAGGGCAGTCGAGGCTGTACGTTAGGTTGGACGGAAGGCTCGTCGACAGGAGAGCAGTCGACGCTATAGGAGTTCGATTTATTAGCAGGAGGTTCGATCGCAGGAGAGCAGGGCGATGGAAGCTCTATAGGAGGAGTCGATAAAGGCTCTGCGGGAGCTAAAGGCGCAAATAGCGTCACCGATTGACGGCTATTGCGAAGGTAGTCGTCAAGAGACTATTGGACGGTATCCACGATCTCTTGAATTAGACGTTCGTCCAGGACTAGTCTAGAACGAGGAGAAGGAGGGGCTATTGCAACGTTTGCGTAAGCCATATTGCGATTTGACGGTCGTTTATATGGTGCGGAAGCGTCGGGTGGTTCGACTAGCTCAATTAAGAGGTCGATTGGGATCAGGACTACTAGATAAGCTATGACGGGCTTGCAGAGCAGGTTGACGATAAATAAGACTATGACGGGTCTTAAATAGCTCAAATTAATGGCATTGCTACCACTATTATAGTATAAAAGCTGTAATGTACGATTGTTGTAATATATTGAAGATAATGAGAGCTGAAGGCTCGGATGCTCGGTAAACTAAGTGAGTGTAAGGTCACGTGAGACCTACACGTAACATAATATTATTAATTAGTAAAGAAAGTATCTATATTATTTAAATTAAGCTTCTTAAAGGTTATAATTAAGGACTATAGCTTATAGAGAAACTTACTAAGGGTTACTAGAAGGTCTGAAATAGTATATTTATATACTTTAGAGTCTTAATAAGTAGTAATAATTTTATTATAGAGAAACTCTATTATTTATAAGGTAAGTATAAAGCTATATTATAGTTTACGTAATTCGTTAATTATTAACTAAACGATCTTAAAAGTCGATTTTCTTATGTATTTCTCTAATATTAAAGACTATATAATTATATTCTATTAATCTAGATTTCGTCGTTAATATCTAGGACCTTTAAAGAAACTATAGAGGTATATAGAGACGTAATTAAACGAGTCCTTAGATATATAGTTATTATAGAAGTAGTCTAGTACTAGTCCCTTAAGTATAATAGGAAAAGCCTTTATAATAGCCTCTTTTAGAAGCTCTATATATTTATAGATATTATAGAAAATAGTGAGTTTCTAATTAAAGCTACTATTCCTATTATCCTACTTCTATTTATCTATATAGATTCTAGTAATCTCTCTAATTAGCTTTACTCTACTAGTTAGTAGAGGGGTATTTTAGAGTAGTTCTAGTACTAATATAAATAGTTCTAGTAGTAATTTAGGTAATTAAGGTAATAGAGGTAGTATAGGAGTCCCTAAGGGAAAAGGTATTAAGAGAGGTATATACTAGTTCGACTAGTTTATTAATAGAGTATTCTTAATACCCTTAAGTATAATATAAGCTAAAGTAATAGGTCCCTATATGAGATCTATCTAAATTCCGCCTTTTTTAGTAATATCTATAATCCCTTATTTACTTTATATTTCCTCTTAGATAATATTAACTAAGGACTATATAATTATAAGCTATTTACTATTTTGTTTAATATAAACGCCCCTATATTATAAGAAAGCTTATAGGGCGTAAATAATAGTTTAGTCTACCTTATTCTAGGTTATAGTATCGAAGGTTATAAAGTCCTTCTAGAATATTTCTTATAGATTTCTATTAGTTTATTTATATAGAGTATACTATTATATCTTAGTATTAATATAGTTATTAAGGTCCTCTTTTAGTACTATAATCATATTAATTCCGTCCTACTACCTCTTAATTCTCGTCTTCTATTCCTCTATCTCTATTTTCTTAGTATATATATATATATATAGTTCGAAGTAAAGAAAGAACTAAAGAGCTAAAAGTGACTATAAAAGAAGTAGTTTAGTTCGAAGGTTTAGTATTAAAAGTGCCGCTTCGTAGCAAATACATATCTATAATAGAGAAGTATATATATAGGAAATCGAAGTAATTTAGTATAAAAATTAGAGGAAGATTATAGGAAAAACATAGGAAAATCGAGGTTTCGGGAGGTTTAAGGTTAGAATTAAGTTATTTTTCGGGTAGATATATATGGTGTGTATATATATTCTAGAGGTTCTCTTAGTATTATAGTAATATATAAGTAGAATAGATAGTTTCTAAGTTCGTAGTCTTAGTACTATAGAGGTGGTTTTATAAGAGGTTCTAAGGTTCTAAGGTTCGAAGGAGAGGTATTAGAGGTTTATAAGTTCGTAATTATAGTATTTTCGACTAGTTCCTAGTATAGGGGATTATTATAAGTAAGTAAGTTATTATTTTAGTAAGTTATAGAGGGTATCCGGCCTTATAAAGGAATAATTAAATAGAGGTTACTCTAGTAGTTTATGAGGAGGTTCGACCTTATAAAAGAATTATCTTAAGGGTATCGCTTTAAGTATCGAAAAGCGATTAAGGTTAAAGTAAAAGAGGTAAAAGAGTAGTCTCTACTAACTAGAAATAGCTAAGTAAATAGCTATTTCTAATAGCAAAAATTAATTATTATCTCCCTAAGCTACTAAATACTTTTATAGGAGTTAATAAGAGGTTTCCCCTAATAAAAATTAATTATTTACTCCCTAGGCTACTAAATACTTTTATGAGAATTAATAAGTAGTTTTCTCTTTTAATATAAGTAAACTAGATTTACTTTAGGCTATTAAATACTTTTAGGATAAATCTAAATACCTCTAATCTATAAGTACTAACTAATTAGTATTAGTTTACTAGAAACACTAAATACTATTATATATACTCGTGGAATACTCGTTATATTTATTATTAGTAAAGTAGTATATTCTAGAAGTAAAGGAACTTAATTTAGGAGGTTAAACTACTAAACTATACTCCCGAACCTCTACTATACCTAATTAGGTCTAGTCTATAGGATAAGCTATATATATAACACGGCACGTAATAATCTATAAAAGTATGTTTAAATACTTAGATACTTAGTAAAGTAGTAAATATAAAGTCACGTGAAACCTATATATGACACTCTTATCTCATATATATATCTTTATATAAAAGGCTTTTTAGATAAATAGTAATAGCTTTAAGTTCTCTTATCTTAGACCCTTACTTATATATAAATAGTTATATGTCTAGATATTAACTAGTATTCCTAATAGTTTATTATTAGTTCACTAGAAATACTAAGTACTATTATATATAATTATAGAATACTTATTATATTTATTATATTATAAGCTAAGTCTTTATATAAAGAAGACTAGTAGTTCAATTAACTAAATAGAATTCTCTAAAGAGAAAAGAAAAGAGAAAAGGAAGCGAGGATAAGAACTATATTCTTTAAGGCATCCGAGCTCCCTAAGTAATATATAGTTACTCTATTAACTAAAGGGGGCGTGTTATATAACCCTAGATATATCTGAGATTATATAACTTAAGTAAAGGCTTCTAGCTAAGTATATTAATTAGTCTCGACTCATTATATATTATTAGTAGTAAAGTAGTATATTCTAGAAGTAAGAGAGTTTAATTTAAGAGGTTAATCTCTTAAACTATACTCCTAAACCTCTACTATATCTAATTAAGCCTAATTTATAGGATAAGCTACACACACAACACGGCACGTGATATTCTATAAAAGTATAATTAAATATTAAGCTTAAAAGACATTCTATAATATAATAGAATTAGGTTTATTTTAGAGACTTATTATAAGGTATATAATAATAAAGTAATATATAAGTAATTAAAGTAAATAAGCTTAAGAGTAATACTTATAAGTATAACTAATTCTAATAAGTAACTCTAATTATATAGACTAATTTATACTTATTTCTAAAGCTTAGTATATATCCTTATATACTCTTTAGTACTTAAATAAATAAATACTAATCCTTTATTTATTAATTCTTAATCTAATTAGGAAATGTATTCTAGTACTCTAATACTCTATATAAACCTTAACTAAATTAAGAAACTATATATGAGACACTAGGTGCCCGCTCGTGCTTCGTTACGTGTACTCTCTATATATTTGCCTCTTATACTTACTTAAGGTAAAAGACTATAGTATTTACTATAAGTAAATACACCTAATTATAGTTAAACGGCTAGAGTGTAGTCACGTGAGCGTAGTCAACTATAAGCCGCTATACATCCATGCCGACACACGTTACACATTTCTTATTTAAAGCCTATTATTTCAAAATGTTGGTATGACCGATTTCAAGGAGGTCATGTGATTACGTCACCTGACCTGAGGTAACCGGGTTGCCTCCATGTAGGCAACGGGACATGCCGGACACTAGCACTTATTAGGCTTAGCAGATTTAGGGATCGACCTTGATACTGCGATCCCTACTTCTAGAATACAACAACTTCACCAACCAACGCAACTAGCATTCCACGATATTACGTGACGGTGCTATGCCTTACTAGTGAACCGACACCTATATTATACCGAAGTAAATTGATTTGGTACAAAGTAATTTACATTATTACGAGCTTTTAATGCACGCACGCACAGACTGCCACTTCAGAGCCCGCTCACCGCTCACACGGCCAACACATTCTGCACTTCCCCCTTTAACTCTTCTTTTCTGTGATCTGTATATGAGATTAGGAAGAAGATATCGCGGCCTGCCTTTTATGTTCACGTGATGGATCCGGTGAAACCTGGGAAGTTCCTCGTGGATATTTAATATCAGGAAATGATCGAAGTGGGGGGTGGTCGAGAGGCTGTGGGGTTTTGCGATGTTGGGGGTTTGTTGAGGGCTAGTTTCAACTATGGCGGTCAACAAGCTGCATGATGACTCAGAAACTGGGCACGAGGCCGGGATTATGATGATGTTGGGAAATTTGTACCAGAGACTGTGAATCTAACCTGTCCTCTCGCAGAGAATTAAGGAATGCTGATTGTATCTGTTTTCCTAGGGAGGTATCGAAACTTTTAGAGTATGGCAAGGTCGTCATTAACCTTTGCAGCAATCTAAAACTGAACATGAACCACATTCTTTGGCGCTTGATTGGTGACTTTCTTACGGAGTAGGATTTGCTCCGATAATCAAGCAGCGGCAACGGCACGTCCTTAGCCACTGGAAGCAACATCTTCCGTGTCTCCAACACAGCAACTTTACGGGCCTCCCGGAGTTCATTTCCACAACTCCTTACGGAGGTACCGCCCATAAAGATACGGAGTAATAGCACTAACAAAGGTTTCTTGCGCATGTACATTTTTCAATGTCGCTTTGCCAAAGTAAGTAAACAAAACAAGCTACAAGCCAAATGAGGGATTCAATACCCGATCAAGTCAAGTCCTTCGCCAGCCTAGGGGGTCCCTTGCTAGTGCTGTTACTATCTTTATGGCCTGTAATTTACCTCCGTAGGACTGTCCCGGTCCCCCACCGTTTTTTCGAATCTCCGCATTCAAAATGATCTGGAACTCCAATTTGCGGGCGAATAATGTGTTGTCTCGGTGGTGGCGGGCTCACATCCCCTTGATCATACCAGTCTCCATCCTGCTGCGACGCCCAAGTTGCGCAACGAGTAACCAGCTTCCGAACACGGAGATCATTTGACCGCGTCCCTTGGTGGAACGAGAAGCCTGGAAATCGCCATATTTGGTCCACCATAACTGCAAAGGACGATGTCGTTGGGCGAATTCCATACCATTTATCAAGTCAAGAGGGAGGATAAAAGGCCTTGCGGGTTCTCTATTAATGTCATCCAATGGCAGAGGCGAGTGGATTGGGCTTCGTCGGCGCGAGTCTTTCGGGCAGGCGGATGCTGCATTCGCGCCTGAAAACACTTTGGAAACTGCCTCGTTTACCCCGAGCCCAACACCTCCAATCCATGAACTGGTCAGCCTCACTTTCTGCTAGAGGATGTTCTATGCTAACCATTGTACTAGGGCCCAAAGCGTCGATACGTGTATATTTGGCAATGCGTGAGTTTCGACCCGAAAGCACAGCCTACCTTCATCGAAACCTAACGAACGCCCGAACAGTGCGCGTGCGGGTGCTCAGGGATCAATATCATGGTCACTACGTGTCCTGAATGCGGTGTTCCCCGCTGTGCCTACTGCCATACCCAGAAGGTCTTGCTGCGGTAGGATGTGGGTTGGATAGTGGTGGGATAAATGATATCATGGGATATGTTCACGCGATCGGATTGCCTTGTCGGGCAGGCTTAAATTTGGTTGCCTCGTTGGGCTCGATATGCAAGGCTGGAGACGTGGACAACTGTTGTCGAGGGAAGATGTGGTTTTCATATTCTGCGCTATGCCGGAGTCCTACGGTCCTCAAAAGCTGCAGGTTGCGACGTTCAAAAGCGAAAAGACGGTGTGTACTTCTATTGCCTTACTATGAGTCAGTTAATGCTCCTATCAAGACCCTCAGCGTTCATGGCGAAGGTACATATTTTCATGGGTAACCTTCTCGTTCCCTTATATTTCTCCTTATACAACCCCCAACCTCTTTTTCGCCCCTTTCTGCTCTTAGGAGCTGCGAATATGTCACTCATGACAGCAATCATCCATTGTTCGACTTCGTCGATGCAATTACATTACACCCTCTAATTACGCCCCTCCAAGCGCCTCATCAAACACCCAAGCAAGTTTCGGACAACGCTGCGGCGGTACAGGACGTAGGTACTAGGAGGAAGACACACATTGGGCGGCTTTTTGTTTTGAGATTCAAGCTTGTAGAAGATTACCAACGTCCTCTACCACCATAGACAGCGATGTGTGGTACTGGTCCTCGCGACCCCTATGCCAAAAGCTGGGATCCGGTGTTTTCGACGCACCGCGAGATGCACGAAAACTGGTCTCGTCCATATGTCGATCAGAAAAGAACATTGGGGGTTTCTGCTTGGGACGGAATTGAGCTTTTCTTTCGAGATACTGACGGATATATTCCCGATTGCAAAGTTGAGGAGCTACTGCGTTTTGTTGGATCATTCTCTCCCAAAGATCTAAAAGCAAGTTCTGGATCCGTGAGACAGCGCCGGGGCGCCTGGCTGGACGAAAGAAGGTCTAGCCGCTGCAACCGCTGCATTATTCCAGGGCTATGGGAGCCCTGCAATCGCTGCCTTACTCCAGAGGCAAGGGAGCACAAGAATCCGCTAACTGCGACCGAGCTTTACGAGCGCCTGAGAACACCGGTATGTAACTGGTCTTTTTATTCAAGAGAAAGTCCAAACTAACTATGCTGGTAGCGAATTGGCGACGAGAATCAACCGGATGCCGACAGACGATTAATGTAAGAAGAAGCTGTTTCCCTTAACGAGCAAGCCCAACTGAACATTTGCACAGATACATCGAAACCCTGGATCCTGCCTACATGCTTGTTCTAGCGGAAACAGCAGCATATCACGAAGTACCATTGTTGAGAGACGCTCTCTGGCAACATCTCGTTGGACGGACGTCACTGAAAGTCAGAATTCCTGTAAGTATTAACTTTTTTTTTGTACTGGCCTTCCTATTTCCTGACTGGACGCTGACTCTTTCTGTGGTCTAGTCCAGGGGATATAGAATCTTCCAGCTAGAGTTTCATCTGAGATATTTCACGTTCAGACACTGGGCCCCTGGCGACGAGACCGGCAAAGAAGCAAACCCCAGTGATAATCCACGAAATCAATGGATAGATCTATCCTTCTTAGAAGTACAGACGCCAAAGGTTCCAGACGGAAGAAAACCCGGCATGTTTGAGGCGCATTTCTCATTGGTCATATGTGGTTCCAACGAAAGCCGATGGGTTGCATATGCTCTCGACAATACCGAGCTCTACAGCGATGAGTTGTACGACAGAATCTTTCCTTGCGAGGGCGTTCATCAAGACCCAATTGGCTCTTGTCTGAACGACAATGAGATAGATGCCGACCGTCCAATCTGGAATCCTCGGGAATATTTCCTCCTTGCTGTGGCAAACAGAATTACTCGAGCGGCAGATGAGTGGGATGCGTTGTTGTGGGACATTGAGCGGAAGATCAAAGAATACGTAAGTTGGACATCACCACGATCCCGAAATCCTGCATCTGACCAGTTCGGGTGTACTGACCCGCACCAATAGCGAGATAGGCACCCTTCGACTTTATCACAACTCGATACCAGGAGAGATCGCGGTGAAACTGTCCAGACTTTCGACTGGACTCGGCAGACAATAGAACTCATGAATCAGTTGCTCAAAACTCTCTCGGAGACGATTAAATTTTGGAAGGATTTCAATGATACCAACGGAGATGTTGGTTACTTCAGTAATTTCACGGACATTGATTCTTCCATCGACTTTCAGAACCGGACCCACGAGGTCCTCTGCGATATCAACGAAACCTTTCAGTCACTTGAAAGGCTTCAGCGGAACCTGGAAAGCCTGAGTGCACAATGTAAAGATTCTGAAAACGCTGTGGGTTCTCACCGGATACTGTTCCGCTTACCCTCGCTGGAGAATCCTGGCTGACATGCCTAGCTGAAACTTCGTTTGACTCTTGAAAGCAACGAAGCAACGAAAGAAAGTAGTGAAGCAACGAAATCCAGCGGAGCAACTACCGATTTTACGACATTTGTAGGTCTTTTAAGCACCCTTCCTCATTTTGAAAGCTGACATTCTTCAGGTTCTCGTTCCCATAATGCTCGCTGCCGCGTGCCTCCAGTATTCCCCGGGTTTGATGCCCTTACCACCAAGCGTGTCTGTAGTGGTCTTGACCGCAGTTTTCATAGTTACAGTCAAGCTGCTACAGTGGCTGCACGTCCTCTCGGGTGGCCTCCCCGGAATTGGTTGGTGGTGGGGGATCATCAAGGCTCCGCTGAAGACAATGAAGTTGGAGAATGGCGAACGCTGGCACTTGGTCTGGGCCTTGAGCAGATTTGTGCGGAAACACCGCAGCGATATCGACAGAAAGGCGTTAGACGTCGAAATGGGTCCAGTCCGTAGTTGAGGATTGCACACTTTAACATCTTGTTATGTCTATATTTTGCCTACAGTATATATATACCCATAATTTTTGAAGTCATTTAACCACACCACGTATGCCCGCTACTCGAAAGCACCAACTGTTCTCTGCAAACTCCTTGTCTGAAGCTGAAGTGGTAGGGTGGGTAAAACAGTCCTACAAAGCAGACGCGAGCAGACTTTGCAGGCCCATTGTATCCAATAAACTGGGTCTTCACGGCTCGAAAGACGGTCTGCCCAGGAATCTGGGAATGGAAAGCCATCACTGACGCCATCCAACCCCACTATTTCTTCCCCGCCTTGGCTTTTACCATCCAATCTTTTTTCACACCAGATCACAAGCACACTTCAGAGACCAGCAAGTGATTTCGGCCAATGAAAATGGCGAGGCTGTATGGTGCTGCGGGAGTATCCGTATTCATTGGGAGGCCTGCAGCTCTGCAGAAGAATTGCCAATGGGCAGCGTACACGAGTGTTGCAGCCTCACATTTGAACACCACCAAAATCTCCGGCAGAGTGGTAATTGGCAAAAAAAATCCACATTCCGTGGATGGACATTCCGGAATTGCCAAGTGTGCAATGTCGTGTTGCATCCAGCGGTTAGATCAAAACCGACGTGTCGATGACTCGATCTCTTCACCGAATAACCTCGTAGTCCAAACTGCAGGACCGCCACTTCCTCTCTAACAAAACGGGCAAACATTGTACTTTCAAGCTCAGAGACTACGAGATAGCCCGCTGCAACCGGATAACATGACAACTTTGACGATTACCGATCTGGAGGCACTTCTCGCAAGGCTTGGGCTGAAAGTGCCCATCCCGTCCTTCGAGGCTGCCGACGTTTTGAACAAGCCTCTTGATATTAGTCGTTGCTATGTCGCCGCCATTCTCTGCAGCCTTGTCGACGGCGACCCGAAGAAGGCCTACACTTCGATCCTATCACCTGGGGATCCCTTCAATGGAGACTTGGCTGTAGTCTTACCGAAGCTCAAGCCTGGCTCCAAAGCTGAAGTCCTTGGTCCTGACCTGATGACTAGGGTATGCCAATTTATATTCTATTCAGACGCTCCTGCGCGCAATCATATGGGCTAATCCACCGTATCAGTTCCCAGAATGCTCTCTCTTCAACCTTCCGTTCGCAGATGGAGTTCAGCTTCGAATCATGCTCAATTCTCAGGCACTACCTCGACTCTTGTTCCCTTACATACAAGAACGCAAAGAAACGTATGGACTTGATGTCACACTTGGACTTCGGGACGTGGCTGCCCCCGATCTTGGCAAGAAGAAGCTGGTGGTCGACTTCTCTTCGCCAAACATCACAAGCGAGTTTCAAGGGAAACATCTCCGAAGCACGATTATCGGATCCTTCATTAGCAACCTACATGAGTCAATGGGTTGGGATGTTTCCAAGATCAACTACTTGGGTGATTGGGGCATGCCAATTGGCTTGCTTGGCGCTGGATGGGAGCGATACGGTTCCGAAGAGCAATTCGCAGCTGACCCTATTGCACATCTGCTGGAAGTATACCATAAGTTCAACAAAGAGTTCATTCCTGCCCATCTGGAAAGCAAAAAAATCAGAGACGGCGGGGGAGATCCAGCAGAATTCGAATCCAAAGGCGTGTTCGCGGAGCGGAACACATTCTTTAAGAGGGTGGAGGATGGTGAAGAAAAAGCGATGGGGTTTGTGAAGCGCGTCCGAGATCTCAACATCGAAAATTACACCAAGCTTTATGCTCGACTAAATGTCACTTTCGACGAGTATTCTGGTGAATCACAAGTCAGTCCAGCGACTATGACGGAGGTGGAGGAAATCCTGAAGAGCAAGCAACTTTGCGAACACAACGATGGGGGTTGGCTTATTGACCTGAACAAACATAGGGAGCCTAATGAGCCAAAGCCCGGTGTGGCAATTATCCGCAACCGCACCGGGACCACTACCTACCTGCTCCGAGAGCTTGCTGCTGTCTTGGAACGGGACCGAAAATACAAATTCGACAAGATGATCTATGTTGTCGATGATCAACATACTACGCACTTCCCACGAGTCTTCAAGATCTTGAAGCTCATGGGTATGGAGGATTTGTCAAGCAGACTGCAGTGGGTCCAATTCAACGAATGTTCTCAGATGTCGAAGCAGTTGGGGGAGGGCGAGGGTCATATGCTAGGAGACATCCTCGACCAATATCAGACTGCAATGGAAGACTCGTTGAAAGAGAACCCGGAAAAGTCTGCCCTCCTCGGTGATACAGACAAGGAAGCTCTGGATGCTATCGGTACCACTGCTCTTCTGGCTCAGGAACTCACAGCAAAACGAGCAATCAATCACGCGTTCGACATAAGCCAGATGACCTCGTTCGTTGAAGGCACAGGTCCGGATCTCCAGTACTGGTATGCAAAGTTGTGTTCCATCCTCGATCCGTATAGTACTACTCTTGACCTCACCGATGAAGACTACTCCTCCGTTGAACGCGACAAGCAAAGCAACCTCCTTCGCTACCTCATACAGTACCCTGACATCATCCGCACAGCTTACACCAGTCTGGAATCAGCTGGCGTTATGGCATATCTTTCAACTGTCACTGCGCAGTTGTCGGCATGCCTGGGTGAGGAGACTGCTCCTACTCCTGCTCAAGTCATGCTGTACGAGGCCACGCGAATTGTTCTGGAGAATGGAATGAAAGTTCTTGGAATCACGCCGGCTACAAAGTAGGTTTTAATTTTGTAATTAAACTAATGATGCCGGCTAACATTCCTGCAGATTGAGGGTGAATGGCACACACTTGGCCCACGAGGTGGAGAAAATAAACTTGGCCGACTAAAAACGACAACATGGAACTCTCGGGGTATACGAGGCGTTGGGGGATCTGCGGAGTACGTTCTAGGCGCGCAATCTTGAATAAACATGCCGAGTTGAAGATACTTTGTGCTCATGACGAAGGGGCCTGGAGTGAAGAAGGAGCTGCGGAGTGTTCTATTTCAGGCATCCTTCCTTGATCCTATCAACCTTAACGGTAAAAGCAGGATTCGGCTTGCTTCAAATCATTATATGGGTATGGCATAGGTTGGGGTAACACAACAAATTGTACACCGAATCGGCGTGTCTCTTTGGGGCTAAAGGGAATTTGCGTGGAATTCGGGAATAGTGATTACTTACAGATACGATTGATTATGGGAATTGTTTGGGTAAAATGCAAATTAAAGCACTACATCTATCCCCTGAAGCACTAACATCCGTGATCAAGCCTGGGCCCTGGGGCAATCTTGAGACCGACTTCTAACCCCTCTTTTTTATTACAGGCACTTCGCAATGGCCCACAACTATACCATTTTGATCCACACAAGTTATCCTTTGGGTTTGGGAGGCTCTGCCCCGGCCTCGACTTCGCGTAGTCGGCTATCTATATCAATATCGCTCAAATCCTAGTTGTCTCTAATATTGATAAATGGGTTGAGAATGGACAGAACCTTGATACAAAGGTAAAGCTCCTTTCCGGAGTGTTAAGCCATCATACTCCCTTTAAGGCGGCCAATGAGCCCAGGTCTCCTCCCCATGAAGCGACAATCCTCTCAATTGAGAAGATCCAACATTGGGCAGGAGAGTGATGTCGAGGTTCTCGAGAGCATCTCTTCCTGGGCTCCCAGCACAGTAATTTCAGCAGACCTGAGGCTAAATTTGAAAAATCAGAAAGACCTTATGATCTTGTTCCAAATCCGAATGGTAGTTTACATAATATGAATAAGATAATCCATCAGCTGCTGTATAATTTCTTTGATAACATGGTTGAAATCCCGATTTTGGCAGCCGCTACAGTTGGAGGAGGAATCCTGTTTAGTGGACTTCATTGTCTAGCTTGGGCCTTCCACTTCCCAACCCGAGGCGAAGCCCTAGCTTGGAGAGTTTGCTCTGTAATGACTAGCGCCCTCACTCCCGCCATTGTCAGTACTGCCGTTGGGCAACTAGGTTTAATGGCATCCATGGAATGAGGCGCCGAAGCGATCGCCAGGAGCGAGATTCACCCTTGTTTTGACTCTCATCTTTGGCTTTCTGGTCTATTTTTGGTGTTTGAAATGTTTCGAAGCTTATTCTTTCTTCCACCAGAAGCATTTGTTGATAGATGGTCAGGGTCCTTTCCGCAGTGGCACCGCACTGGGGATGAGTATTCGAGGTCATCGAAATTTAGCATGTTTGGGATGGAATAATGGCGATCTAATCTGATTTGGGTTTCCACACTCCTTCCTATTGCATATATGAGATAGCCTGTTCAGAGCTGTCGTTTTGAAACTCTCTCTGTTCTCTGTAAATGTAGATGCTACTAATCAATGATCTCATCGGAGTAAGGGTTCTTCTCAGTGGAGAGATACTGAACCAATAATAGGTCAAAATTGGAATACAAATTTGCAAATGGTGTGGGTCCTCGATTCATCTCGAAGGATTAAGGTTGCCCATTTTGTTCCTTGCTTATTATAGAAGGGGAGCGCCTCCCCTTTAGTTCACCTTCCGCTCACTTCCAAGTGAAAGTCTCTCTTATGAATGTTGGAGACATGATCCGATATATTCAACCCGCCGAACTTCGGGCAAATCACTGCCAAGGATAAGGCTTAACACAGTTGCGTCCCGGCTGAGGAGCTAAGTCAGTATGAGGCATACTTCGGCAAACAAGAAGGCAGAGTTGACGTACATCGCCGTAAGTTCATGGATTGCAGTCTTGATTACAGCAAAATAAAGCCGATTCCTCCAGCGGGCGAACTTTTAGCAGTACCCACTGTAGCAACTGCCAATACAAACTACCGCGTTGGCAGTCTTGAGGAAG
This sequence comes from Hyaloscypha finlandica, assembly GCA_021399475.1. Lineage (NCBI taxonomy): Eukaryota > Fungi > Ascomycota > Leotiomycetes > Helotiales > Hyaloscyphaceae > Hyaloscypha > Hyaloscypha finlandica. The sequence goes on from JAJTUR010000134.1 coordinate 23,904, forward strand.
AATTGCATATTGACCAATAAATGCTGCTCAAGAGAGAGATATGTGAAAGAGTTTCTGTGGTGCGGGTACTCCAGAATTAAAGAACTCTAAAAAATGATCTTGCATCACGGATGAATGATGAGCATGGTTTTCTTACACCAATTCTTAAGGTTAAAAGGGCCTAAGTTACGTTGCATTCTCAACTGGCTCAATGAGGAGGCTCCTATCATTGACGCTATTTTTGCCTTGTCGGTTTTCGTAGATCTTAACGTGTGGTGTAACAAACCAGGATCTTCGAACAGGACGAATAGAGATTTGATTGGATATTGCACCATCCTGGCAAAATACCTAACACAGCACTAGCTCCGCGTATTAAGCACTACACTGTCGTTAGCTGAACGAAACAGGTGACACATAGGAGGGAACTCATTGCAGAAAACTGTGCCACTGGTTATGAATATTGCTTTGCTATTTGATATCGGCATATGATTTCCCACACATTAGTTTCCTGGTCAGTCTCTGCGGGCACACGACTGAGTTTTCTCCAAAAACCCTAGCTTATCTATTTCCAGACCACTTGAAAGCCTTCCCCTTTTATCTGACACTCGCATGTATTAGACCTATTACATCTTGGTCCTGCTACCTGTTAGTTGAATTTATCTGCAAGTCGTTTGGAAAAAACGAGACACATGTATTAATATTTTGACGTCTTCTAACCCAACTACGGTAAGCGAGGAAGCGAGATAACCCCTGAGGCTAAAATCAACAGCACCGACCAATCTCGTCGCGAGTGCAAGAAAACTGCGCCAGGAATGAGAGTGGCGAGTGACTAGATATTGCAAGGACACCCCAGTGAGAGGGGTGTTTATCGCATCCAATTTGCTTCCCAATCCTCCGAAGGATCGCAGAGAAAAGTATGTGAAGGACAGGGCCCAGGATTCGGTACTCTTTGACCCAGACAGGTGAACAGATTGTGCAAATCCTCAATTTCACTGATTCTGCTAGTATTCAAAACAACCGACGATCTCGTTCATTGTGATGTCGAAGTGATGTTGTTCATGAAAGACCAGGAAAGCATCTCGTCCTTCTAGCCTGGCACCAAAAATATTGATGCGCACCTCCATTGTTCCAAGAATATAGGGAACATTGAAATATGTACAGCTTACTGAGTAGATCCTTGTACTATTGCCTGGTCTAAGTCCTCTATCTCTCACTCGAGCCGGGTCATGAGTCCGGACAGTGGTAAATACGCTCTAGATTTCCTAATATCTCACTCCTAGCCCCATTCTCCCCCGAGAGAAAACTGTACTATACATTGTCACTTATCTCTTGGTGTGACGATATTTGGGTCAACGGTTGCCCCACTGCTTTGGTTCATTGCTCAAGACTCGAGAATAGAGCCAACATCCTTCAACAGTGGGAGATCGGACATCCCGCTTTGGCCGATCTCCTTGTTCCAGTTCTTTCGGTACATTCGAGTCCTCAATGTCAAATGATTTATTGCTTGAAGTGCAAAGTAGCTCAATCTCGGTAATCTCAATGTCCCACGACTCCTGGTACATCGAAATGCAACATCAGTCGGACCCGGCATTGTGTTGGAAATGGGTGTCTGGGGCTGACAGTGGCGATTCAGCTGTGCAGGCATAGATAGCTAAGGCTCAGCTGTCCAACTAAACAGGGGGTTTCGGGGGCAACAAAGGTTATTTGGATGTCTGTAAGTACAGGCCTTTGATCAGCGTAAAGTGGATAGTTGTCTGCGAGCCATTGCATGTGACCTTTTGCTTTGCCATCTCAACCCATTCAAGCAAAGGTGAGAATCACGTGATTTCAAGAAGGGGTGCACCATGCTCAAATCCATTGCGTCTCTGGCTCAAGGGTTCACTATCACATTCGGTCATTTCCGGATTTGCCACAAAAACGAGATTCACACTGCTCAACGCTTTACTCACTATTTCAATGACCCCATGTATCTATGTACAATGCCCCTTACCTCCTTCCCTTCCAACCACCAAATCACTGACCATCCTTCGTAACCCACAACCAAACAATCGGCTTTTCACCCGGATGCCCCGTTCGATCGCCCCTCCACCCATACTCACTAATTGCCTTCTTCACCTTATCCTTATCATCGCCCACGAACTTCGCGCCAACCTTCCATTGTCCATTGCCAGCCTCCACAACCTCATACAAGATATTCTTCTTCGCGTCCTCGTTCGTGCAGCCGAGGTTCTGCATCAGCTCCTTAACAGTGGTGCCCGTCGGCACGAATAGCTTGACGTGCGTCGAGCTGTCTTCTTTGAACATGGTGGTCTGCCATGGCTTCTCTTTGGTCTTGAAGACGTGGATTTTGCAGTGTTCCTGCGGGAATGCATAGTCGTAACCGGGAGGGAGACCAACGCCGCCGGTGTGGTTGCGCAGGTGGATGCCGGGGAAGCCGTGGTCGGTGAAAGGTGCCACGGTCGGAAAGGTCATTCCTCCCATGCCGAATCCTCCATATGGTGGTGGCTGCATGAACATCGGCTGTTGGGGGAAGCCCGGGTATGGCGGCGGCGGTGGCCAGCCGAATCCTTGAGGAGCTGGCGCCCCAAAGAAGGCCGGGTACTGGGGCACGCCGAACGGTTGCGCGGGACCGAACCCCGGAGGCATGGGGCCGGTGTCGAAGCCATGATAGCTGTTGAATCCAGCACGAGCCATGTGAGTCAGCTCCTCGTCTTCGGATGCTGCTCGAGGCTCTGGCAACTGAACTGGAGGCTCTCTTGGTGGAGGAGGTCCTGGATCAAGTCCGTGAGCAGGGTTGAGGCCCTGGCAGCCCGAAGAAAACGCGTTGAGCTGTTGGAGATATGCGATGCAGTTTTCAAGGTTGTCGTAAACTGCGATGGACTGAAAGTTCACAAGCTGGATGCTGTGCAAAGGATCAAAGAGTGTGGCGTATGTCAGGACGATTTTGCTGATGGGCTCAGGCAATGAGTGCTCATATACCCTTTCCTGAAAGGACGCCACGATGGATGAGAGACGGGGAGAGAAGCGTCATCAAAGTTTTGATGATAGGTACAGACGTTTGCTTGAGTATGGCTGTGATGTGTGTAGCGAGTAAGGACGGGTATTTGATGCAGTGGAAGTGTGTAGACATGGATGAGGGTGTTAGAGAAGAACGAAAGGTTATGAGTAAGTGCCGTGGTGGGAGTATTTGAAAGGGTATGAATATTTCCTGGAGCATGAAATTTGGAAATAAAGAACAATGATTCACACATCACCCCGTTTCGCGAGCAACATCACCCTGTTTCCCCAACTTCGAACCAGTAACAGTGATTCACAAAGCAAGGGTCCTTCCTCGCCAGCATCATCACCTATTCTGTGGGGAGTGGGAATTGACTTCAGATTGCCAAGAGGCACTGACCCGTGTTTCAATGAGGATATAAGAAGAAAAAATTCGTGGATTTGAAGGGGGGGATGGGGGAAGATTTGCAGCAACGCCACCCATTTTTGGAAAACGGCTTGATGCCCATGACATACTTGATTGTGGAAGTCTGAGAATCCAGTCCACTTTGCCGAATGGGGAATGACTTGTTCCCAAAACAGGCTGTGGATGTTCACGGCAACACTATGCGCTCATCAACCGAAGAAAAGAGGTCACGCGCAGCCCGATTTTCCACCGTTGTCAACCCTGAGAAGTCGAGAACTTCTTGAGAACGTTGTCGCTTGGTATTTTTGTGAATGCGTGACCACTATTGTGACCTCTCGTTGATACATTGATGGTACATAGGGCACCTCGAAATGCAAAGTTGTTGTGCTTTCCAAACGACAGTCGAGATTCAAATGCCCTTCACTATTTGACCACCGCCAACCCCTCATAAATCTTGTTCTTGACGGCGTAAAACGTCCCTCCTTGCTGCATGAGACCAGTCGCCAACCCAATGCTTTCGACTTCAATCCTTCCTGTCCCAGACTTTCGTACAATTACAGACCCATCAATCAGCAATGTTCCCTCACCCCGGAATTCTGCAGTGTGACCTGATCCCTGCATGATCTTTCGCAAGTCTGCGAGGCGGAGGTCGCCAACTTGGAGGGGTTGCGCAACCGATCTGGTCGCCGATACCATGTTTGACGGCAAGACATCCAAAGTAGGCACCTCAACCTCAGCTTCATCAATAGCTTCGCGTGTTTTCTCTGCATCTCCCTTCAGCAATTTCTGCTTCTTGTTGCTCCCTTCAGCTTTCACATCTGGCGAGTCATGATGTATAACCTCCAAGCGGGCAGTGATGGTTGCAATGCTTAATCCTTTCACGTTCTGCCATTTCAGCTGTTTCACAAGTGCATCTGTAAGCTTTACAGCCCATGCGTTTGTATCAACACTGGCATCAACAGTGATCCCGATTTCTGGTGTGTAGACGTCAATCGCTGTGTCTTCAGCACCTATAAGGGCTGCTAGCAGCTTCCGGCAGTCCGCTGCAAGAGATAAAGTCTCGTCTTTCATACCACTGACCAGGATAAGCTTCCGGGGCTGAATCAGCGGTATCAACATTTGCAAACTCCTCTTGTCGTGCAACCCAGCAAAATCAACGAATGCAAGTCGAACGTTGATGCTGAGAGTCTCAGTGGAAAAGACAAGTCTTGAAGGGCTGGTAATCTCTTCCTCTGGTTCTTCGTCCGACGCATCATCTTCAACACCAGGGGGCATGTCCGCAATGTCCGGGGATTCGCGTTGTCCACCACCAATTTGCTGTCTCTTGTTCGCCCCATTTGGTACTCGACCTTCGCTCGGTGCTGCAACGTCATCCCACTTCCGCTTCTTGCCCAAAGTGTCCTTCGTGTCGTATTTATTAGACTGCTGGCGTAAATCTTGGCCATCCACCTCATCCCGCTCTTCTGCTCTCAGGAAGTCTTCTGGTCGAATTAAATCTCCAAATTCGTCAGCTCTCTTTCGCCGGATCGCCACTGGAAACATCTTCTCTCGCCCTTTCTTGCCACGGACATCGAAGTCGTAGACGCCTTTCCGTCGGAGGAGTATGTTGATTCCAAGGTCTTCATCGCTCAGTCCAATCTTCTTCCGGTTCGCCTGGCCCATGGTTGCTGATATGTTCAATGCCTTTCCTTGTTGTTCGGTATCAGAGTCATCAGAATCCGAAGAAGAGTCAGAAGAAGCGTCATCAACTACATCAGCGGACGATTCGAGAGAAGTGGCTCCCCCAGACTGTGTTGTCAGGAGTTGGCGTTGGGTAGCCAGCCAGTGCTGATAAACGCTCAAATCATTACCCTCAAGCGGAATGCGTTTAACATCTTTCAATTTAACCGACCTGCCGCTCGTGTTGACTTGCTCAAGATTTTCGCCATTTTTGCTGGGCTCCAACGTGACTCCATTCTTGCGCTCTTCCCACCAGGACCACAAAGTTTTTGCAAGCCCAGGGCTAGCAGCATCGTGAGGAGGTGCCAGCCTTTCCGTCAAAATCACAAGGTTGCGGCTGTCATCGGCGATTTTTCTCAAGACATCCTTTGAGAAACCCCACTCCAAGGATGTGTCACTAGCCAAGATGACCTTTCCAACGGATCTTCCAAGGTTGTCTGTTTCATTCAACACTCTGTTGATTTGCCCTCGACGTTCAAGCAGACGCAGATGTTTGAAGTCAAATGGTCCAGCTCCATGCTTTTGATCCGACTCTCCTTGTTTCTTCAAAACCCCAGTGTTGGCTTCAAACTCTCGAATTATTGCATCGTCCATCCATTCAAGCATGCTTCTTGTATATCGCATCGTCGCACCAATATTCTTACTCGCAAGATATAACTTCGAGGTCCGAAGAGGACTGTCATCATCATTTGTTTCTTTTCTCCAAGCATGTTCCAGTAAATAGGCCAGTTCCAATACTCGAGCACTGGAATCTGTAGGAATCAAAACTGTTCCACCCTTGCTGGTTGCTGATTTGATCATGTCCAGAAGTAGCTCGTCGCGCTTTGCTCTTCCACCTGGCAAGGCAAGTCTTTCACCACCTCGACTGCTGCAAATCAACGCCGTAGGTTTTCGCAGTTGCTCAATTACCTCCGCTCCTCCTGCCCCAGCGCCTCCAAGCCACGCCGCGCCTGCCAGAACATTCTCTCGAGCCTGGTTCCAATCAACAGCATAAACAATCGATTCCAACCCATGTTGAATGTGCCATATTGTTCCTCCGAGAGTATGTCCCGCATTGTAGGCAGTGACCGTAAGCCCGTTCAGTGGCGCTGAATTTGGCGAGGGTATGGGCTGATGTGGTTGTGAGTACTTGAGAGGGTGAATAAGTGAGAAGTAGGATGCGATTTCTTCAAGAGTCGGTGGCTGGAGAAGGATGTTGGGGTCTTGGCTTGCGGATACGGATTGAGAGTAGGAGTATGAGGCTTCGGAGAGTGCTGATGGAGGAATGACAGTTGAAGCTAAAGGTGTCGAGGTGTAGAGGTCTTGTACCAAGGTGCGTCCCAGAGATATGACGGGAAGTGTTGCGTAGACGGGTATTCGAGCAAACTGGGGGAAGTGTTTGCAACAGTGTGCGTAAGCTCCGAGATGTGCGATCGTCGGATGCGTAAGGAGAATGATTGAAAGCGTAGGAACTTGCCTGGAGGGGCCAAGTTAGCATAGCGAAGAATATGGGGCAGCAAGATGGGAGAAGATGGCCAATATCAAACAGGACACAGATTGAGGCAGAGAGTGATGGCTGGAATGCGTCTTCATTGATGTTTGTGTACAATGCGCTGCCCATCGTGCCTTCTTCAAACCGAAACCACCAGAAAAGAAACAAAACCTACTTCTCAAGCTCCTTTAGCTTCGCCACATCAAATGCCTCGTCCCAGCCGACATCTATCAGCACTTTGACACCCCCATCGAGCTCCAAGAGCGACTGCGATGCGCTCGATTCCGACTGCGCTCCCTGCAGCGGAGTAAACGTGAACATCTTGTCCAACTTCTCCTCGTGAGTCAGCGCATCTGGCAAATTGATGAATCTTGTCGCATGTTATCGCTCTGCAGAGACTGACACTGGCGTTAAATCTGTTCATGTATGTCGTCGCACGAAAAGTGACACAAGGGACGAGGACGGAAGAAAGGAAATCGCGTCCGACAGGGGGTTGAGTTTCTTAGCGCGAATTGCACGTGCTACTCGCGGAATTTCTGGGTCTCGAAAAGGTGTCAACACCTCAGAAGACAGCTCAACCGCAAACTTTCTCGCCTTCACCGGGATATATTTCCAAATTATGTCCAAACGATGATACGAAGTTCTTGATCTCTTCACCAATCTGCAAGCGCCTGCGGAAATTGTCACCGGTTTCCAGCAAAGTCTGAAGTTGTTCGTTGAAGTCAGCCACAATATGTCCGACCATCAGCTCTACCACTCTCTGGGCCAGGGAGGCCCAAATGACGACCCTAACAACCCCAACAGAGCCTCCCAACCTGCTCCTCCTCAATTTCAGCATCCAGTTGCTCCTTCGCCCTACCAACAACCCGGCGCAAACTTCAATGCGCCTGGACAGACCCCGCAGTACAACCCTCAAATAGGACCGCCCTCGCCATATGGAGCCCCTCAAGGACAAGGATACTTCCCCGATCAAGGCACGCAGGCGCAAGATGGAGGATTGGCTTCTCAAATGGGAGGGCTAGGTCTTGGAGACGTTAGCTTGCACGGAAAGAAGAAAAAGAAGGACAGACACGCATACCACACTGTCGAACCCACTGGCTCTTCACAAGCTTTCAATGGCATGCCTCAGGGCGGAGTACCTCCATCGGCATACCTAAATGCGGACCCATCAGTAATGCCAGGTCAAGGTCAAGGAGGGCAATTCTTGAACCAGCCGATTACTCCACAAATGTCGCAGTTCCCAGCTCCGGTCAACGCCCCTTTCAACCCAGCTAACCCTTCTTCCCCTGCCGAATTTGCGTCGAGAAATGGCACAGCTGATCCTGGATTCTCTGCAAATATGCAGACGTCAGCACAAGGTCGAGTCGACCCAGATCAAATCCCCAGTGTGCCCAGATCTCGAGACGCCATTTCCCAATACTACCTCAGTCATGTATACCCAACCTTCGAACATCACTTACCGCCTCCTGCTTCTGTCTCGTTTGTTGCCTTTGATCAAGGAAACTCCTCTCCAAAGTTTACACGCCTCACCATGAACAGTATCCCATCCACATCAGACGCACTTCACTCGACCGCCCTGCCACTTGGGCTACTGCTGCAACCTCTTGCGCCTTTACAACCCGGCGAGCTTGAGATTCCGGTCTTAGATTTTGGAGAAATTGGTCCACCAAGATGCCATCGGTGTCGAGCGTATATCAACCCATTCATGGTTTTCAAGTCAGGCGGAAACAAGTTTGTCTGTAACATGTGCAATTACGCAAACGATGTTCCTCCTGAATACTTCTGTGCAACAACACCCCAGGGCGCTCGTGTTGATAGAGAACAACGACCTGAGTTAATGCGTGGTACGGTAGAGTTTTTGGTCCCGAAGGAATACTGGTCGAAGGAGCCAGTTGGACTGCGGATACTGTTTCTGATTGATGTTGGCCAAGAAGCATTCAACAGGGGCTTCTTGGAAGCATTCTGTGAAGGCGTTATGGCTGCTCTGTACGGTGGAGATGAAAGTCTTGCAGGAGACGGCCAAATCAAGCGCAGAATTCCGGAGGGAGCGAAGGTTGGCTTTGTCACTTTTGATAAGGATATTCATTTCTATAACATGAACGTAGGTTTTCCAGCTTTGTCTGGCGTTTGGCATCTAACAATTATAGCCGGCTCTCGATCAAGCGCAGATGATGATCATGCCAGATATCGAGGATCCATTCGTGCCTCTTGGCCACGGATTGTTTGTGGATCCATACGAAGCGAAGTATGTTTTTTTTCCCTTGACTTGCACTTCGCTGCTGACAAAACAGGTCAAATATCACTTCACTACTGAATCAACTGCCCGCGTTATTTTCAGAGATCAAGAACCCCGAACCAGCACTGCTCCCCACTTTGAATGTTGCATTGGCTGCACTTGAGAAGACTGGTGGAAAGATCATCTGCTCCTTGTCAGCACTACCAACTTGGGGCCCTGGACGTCTGTTCCTTCGAGATGATGGCAAACAGCATGGCGGTGACGCCGAGAAGAAGCTTCTCGATACCGAGCACCCTGGCTGGAGGAAAGCTGCCGACAAGATGGTCCAAGCAGGAGTCGGTACAGATTTCTTCTTGGCTGCCCCAGGTGGTGGGTACTTAGACATCGCCACAATCGGTCTGTTTTCCGTCCTTTCTAGAATATCTCGCAGCTGACACCAGTTTAGGCCACGTCTCAGCATCCACGGGAGGAGAGACATTTTATTATCCCAACTTCGTGTCACCACGCGACACTGAGAAGTTGTCCCAGGAGATTATACACACTGTTACACGAGAGACTGGATATCAAGCGCTGATGAAAGTCCGATGTTCGAACGGTCTGCAAGTACAATCATACCACGGAAATTTCATCCACCATACTTTTGGTGCCGACGTAGAGCTTGGCACCATCGACTCTGACAAGGCTATGGCTGTCATCTTCAGCTATGATGGAAAACTGGATGCTAAGCTCGATGCACACTTTCAGAGCGCATTACTTTACACAACGGCGACTGGGGAGCGGAGAGTGAGGTGCTCGAACGTGATCGCGAGTGTCAGCGACAATGCCAAGGACTGCATGAAGTTTGTCGATCAAGACGCTGTCTATACTCTGATGGCGAAGGAAGCCGCTTCCAAGATGACGTCGGCTTCGTTGAAGGATATACGTGGAGCTTTGACAGAAAAGAACGTTGACATTCTCGCCGGATATCGCAAGAACTTCTCTGGCTCACATCCTCCAGGTCAACTGGTGCTTCCAGAGAATCTCAAGGAGTTCAGCATGTACATCCTAGGTCTCATCAAGTCACGCGCCTTTAAAGGCGGACAAGAACCAACAGATCGACGAGTCCACGATATGCGGATGATCAAAGGAATGGGAGCACTCGAGTTATCGTTGTATCTCTACCCCCGCATGATTCCAATCCACAACCTGGCTCCCGAAGACGGATTCCCGAATGCTGACGGCCATCTGCACATGCCACCCTCAATACGTTGCTCCTTCTCGAGGGTCGAAGATGGAGGCGTCTACCTCATCGACAACGGCCAAAACTGCTACTTATGGATGCACGCCCAAACATCACCCAACCTAATAGCCGATCTGTTCGGCGAAGGAAAAGACAGTCTCAAATCCCTTGATCCATACAGCTCCTCCCTACCAGTCCTAGAAACCCATCTCTCGGCCCAAGTACGGAATATACTGGAGTACCTAAAGACGATGCGAGGTTCGAAAGCCTTGACGATACAGCTCGCGAGACAAGGATTGGATGGCGCGGAATACGAGTTCGCGAGGTTGTTGGTGGAGGATCGGAATAACGAGGCGCAGAGCTATGTGGATTGGTTGGTGCACATCCATCGGCATGTTCAGCTGGAGGTGAGCCCCATGCCTTCTACCAACTCGATATCTTGGTAACTGGATTCTGACGTGTCGGTAGTTGACGGGACAGAGGAAGAAGGAAGATAGTGGTGAGAGCTCGATCGCGTCGAATTTCGCGGGACTGAGACCGCCGTATTGGTAGGGGAGCATGGGACAAGGAGGGATTGTATGATTGATCGATTGAGTGTGGATTGGAATTGGGTATTTTAGCGTGCATTAGAAAAGCCGATGGTTCTGCCGCTTCCTTTGTCGCTGTTTTGCTGGAATTCCTTGCCGTTGGCGTCAGATCCGGTCAGCTTTCGGTCTAGATCATGGTGGATCTGAGGCAAAGAGTTTTTCTGAGACGCGTATATAGGTAACATCACTTACTCGAATGATATATGACAGCACGCTTCGGCTCGGGTGGATTATAAGTTTCCCTTTCGGGCATCTTGAAGTGGACTGAAGTCGAATTGTACATGGCCGAGCCCTATTTTCACAATCTTTCTCCGCCATTTGAGACTCCCTTTTGCTCCCGTCGTAGTCGACGCACAAGATCTCAGATCTCAATTCTCCACAGTAACAACTCATTTCCTTGTATCGCAGTATATCAGCTCGGACAGGTTCGATATCAGCACCGTCGTCCACCGTACTGGCACAATACGGGCCACTTACCCGAGAAAAGGGAATTGAAGATATCAGAGAGCGGCGGCGAAAAACGGAATATGAGATTTATCATTAAGTCTCTATCCAGATGAACCCGAAAAGCCGGGTTGGGCGTACTAGGGCAATCGAGCTGCGGGTGGCAGAGAGTTGGTATCGGGGATTCTTCGAGACGGGAAGAGAGGCGAACGTGAACACTGTGCGAGATTTGGAGACCGTGATCTATGGAGAAGGAGCAGTGACGCTCGAATCCCAGAACCTACCTCGATTTTGGCAAGGAACTAGTAGCTAGTCCTTAGACTTCTCAGCAAAGATTGATCACCGAGCGCAGCCGAAGACTCGACTGACTAACGAACGTGTAAACACGACGAGGAAATTACTTCCTTTTTGGGTATGTTCCACTCCCTTCCTAGTTTTATATGTATGCTCATCCAACTTTTATTTCCATGCTGCAAAATTGTCCTACCAACCCACACAACCCTCTCGGACATCTTTACTTTCACCAATTGCTCGATGCCATGCAGACGAAGAACAAGCTACTCTTGTCGGAGCAAGCGAGATACCGCGATCAGGGTGCTCGAGAAGAATTAGTACAGTTCCTTATGTTTACGATAGATACTTTGACGGAGGCCTTGTCAAGCATAGAACTGCTTTTGAGGAAGTCTATGAGGAGGAACACGACTTGGGAGGTGGAGGACTTTATATCTTTATATGAGTGAGGATGCATCCAACTCGGATAAGGACTCACACTGGGAGATCCAAAGTGAGCGGAAATGCCTGCTCGGAAGCATGACACTGTGCTGTTGGATTCGTTGAAATGATCGCACTCACTGTTTGGCTATTTCTTAAATCAGCTTGAAACGTCGCAGCGTGAAAAGGTTCCGTCCTTGAGAGTTCCCTTTCTTCGACCGTCTCTTACAACAAAAATTCGATCTTAGACTAAATGAAGTGCTCATATTAGCAAGAAATTGATTGACTAAGGGGATGGAAGTTAAGTAAATAGAGAAACTAGATTATCTGGACCAGACTATTGAAATCTTTGGTTTCTGATCCGAGCGCCAAGAAGCGGGAAGTACCTTGCTCGAATAGGGGGAAGGAGCACGTGACACAACAAGCATAAGTTCTACCCGAGGTCAGAGGGCAAACGGGCGTAATGAGCTAATATATTGGGCAAAGTGGGTAAGGTAAGTCGTAATGCCACTTTTATCCCCTTCTCCATACTCTCCTGAGACAAAGTTACAGTTCGTGCAGTATTTTAATCGGCGTAACCATCATCTCTTCAGTGTTCATTCTTCAGATTTCATTGCTATATCGTTCAAACTCCACCAGAGACAATGGCTCAATAGCCCTAATCAATCTCTTCGACCATTAGATCGCTCTTCCTTGAACTTCTGTTCAAAGGACAGGTAAAAACTACCTTGGTTACAAGAAGAAGGTCGTATGCAAGCAAATGCTTGGGCAGCAGCCGACACGTTATAGGATCCGCCATCCATCCCCAAAGCCTTCGTCTCTTCTGGGTGATATAACCATTGGCTACCCTCCCGTCTTCCTCCTGAACCATGCTTGTTAGTTAGACCCTTGGAATAATGCTGCTGACAGGCCGTGGTGTGAGTACCTTCTGGGGACCTCCCCCTCGAGTTCGTTCTGACCGCCTTTCCAGTATCACACAAGAGCGCCAACACGCCAACACACGCACCCAGCTCACAGAGCATTTGGTATTGCCTTGGACTCGTCAAAATGCCACAAACGGTGTTCTACGATCCACTCACCACGACGTAGGCGCAACGGGCACGTCAATTTGGTATTTTACCACCATCCACGCGTCCAACCTGGATTCCGATTGTTTCCCTCCGACCACTGACAACCTCAATCTGGTATAGGACGTCTACGGTCACTACTCGCCGGGCTTTGTCTGCCCTGGAAGCTATACCACTGCTTGCAACACACCAATGGGCGGGATGGGGAACCTCTCAGCCGTTGGTAGCTTTGACTGGAGCGAAACTGCAATTGTATGTTGTCCAAAGTCGGCAAAATGAATCATCTCTACGGTCACAGACTCGAATATTCATACCTACAAAAAATTCAAGTGCTACAATGACCTAACAATGTAGAAGTGTATCTAAACAGCCACAACTACGTATTTCGTCCAACAGTTGTGTTAGGTGACCATTAGCAGTCTCAGCTCTTATGAAGTACCGAGAACATACACAGCGAGATCGGGCAGGTAGACAGAACTAATTCCCATCTGTAACGTTGTCCACATAAAAGAAATTGTCGATTTCTTGAGTGTTATTTTCCAGTGGTAGTAGCAAGGGGGTCATGCTCTATTGTTCCATTATGTCAAGGCCTGAAGGGGCTGTAGGGATAATATGGTGTATATTGGTGTGTATATAAAGGAATGATGGTGCCCTAAGGGCGGGGAAATAGCTATATATAGGCCTATGTGTGGCCAGTGCATAGCACGTGACACATTACCACATTTGTTGTTAACGAGCCTACCACCCATACCTTAGCGGAGCAAGCTGAGGCGAGATTACGGTACAGGTACGGTTTAAGCGAGACTAGCGGTGTGGTGACGGTTGAAGCGAGGTTGACAGTTAATCAACGGTAAGCGAGAAGATCAGATCATGTGACACTAGTAAGCAAGAAGATCAAGTTCATGTGACACTAGTACTAGAAGGCCTAGCGCCACACTAGCGCGGAATCGCACTATACATTAATTTCTCCCCTCCAAAGCAACCATCTTTCGTATTTATTTTTTATTTCTTCTAGGACCTACGTAATCTTTAATCTTTAACCTTTATTCTGGCCATAGGTCCAGAAAAGCTAAGTCGGTAGCTATCCACGTATAAACTTCCCTTTTCTCCTTATATAATATTAAAGGAAAGATTATGGCGATAAAGGTGAGGCTAATAAATCCTGTAGTTCTAGTAATATAGTTCAGGAATCTGAGAATATAGAAGGTATAAGTTCCAATGATATCTAATTACGAAAATCTAATACTCTTATAGAAAAGTAGAATACTTATCTACTAAGGCTATAATAGCCCAAATATAGAGTACTAACTATTAATATAGAGAGAGGATAAGAAAAGGAACTTAATAAGTGATGCTATAAGTTAAGAATCTCCCGTGAAAAATCTAGCTACTAATACAGAATCTTAATTAGTCAAGAATCTCTCGTGAAAAAGCTAGCTACTAATACAGAATCTTGATTAGTTAAGAATATCCCGTGAAAAAGCTAGCTACTAATACAGAATCTTAATTAGTTAAGAATGTCCCGTAAAAAAGCTAGCTACTAATATAGCCTTGAGGTTAGTCGAGTATTATCTAGTAAAATATGAAGGCTTAATATAAACCTATAGAAAGAGGAGAATTAATTTGGTTAAGAGTTTAGTACGAATACAAATATAATTTGATTTTAACTACTTACTAAAAGAGACTTATGAATACAGATATAAGTCTTCCGTATAACTCCCGTGCTTATAATGAATCTCAAATATAAATCATCTTACTAGTAATATAATCTTATAACCCTTTCTAGCGCTATATATAAGGGAAAATATAGAACGAAATAAAAACTTTCGAGTAAAAGGAGAAAACGTCATTCACATTTACTAAGTCACCCCTCATAACGAGAAACTCGATTTAGAAGATTACTCTAAGAGCTAAAGTAATAAGTGCTAGTAGCTAGAAAGGAAATAAAGGCCAGAAATATAAGGAAAGATAACCGTAGTATAGACGAGTGAGCCTCTAATACATATCTAAGCTTTGCTCCTAAAGCTAGAGTCTAGAAGTAATCGCATAAAGCTAAGCCCTTCAAATATTCCGAAATACTAAGGGAGAAGGAGAATTTGTAATCGTTTAACTACCCTCTTCCTTATTCTTATTATAATTAAAGCTTACTACAAAGCTATCGTAATTAGTAGTACTATTATAACTACTATATTAAGAAGAGCCGCCTCATTAAGTAGGGCTACCCGGAGGTATCATGAAACCAGAGAACGACTACTACTAAGTATCCCTATTATCGAGAGTATTTTCATCAAAGAAAGGATCCTCCTAAGTAAGTCACTTCTTTATAGGTAGTAGGCGGATAGACTTAAAGCCTTCTTCTAGGATTTTCTTTAGATTAGGCTTATTTTTAGGCTTTTTATAAACCTTATTAATAAATTTAAAGTCGGACTAATTAACCTACTTGAAATTATCGTAAGCCGGAGTAGTATTATATAATTCTAATAACTTCTTCTGGTTATCGTACTTTCTAAAGCCTCTAGCTATATATATATAGTATGCTATACTAAGGTTAGAGTATATCGCTATTTGAGGTTAGTATAGAATAGGAAGTTGAAATCACGAGCTAATATATCTAAGGTAGTAGAATGACTTACTACGGATAAAGTATTAGCCTAGCTCTTTACTCCTATTAAAGTCAATAATACTATAGAGATAGTACTAAAGGAAGTTGAAAGTTGAGCTATTTATTATCTTATAAAGCTTATACCGAAAAGTATTATTATCTAAGGCCTAGATATCTAGGTATTTTAAGGTAATCTTATTCAGGTTTACTTCTAGCTTACTTAATTATTCGTTCTTCTAGGTTTTGATATTATCGAAGAACTTAATTCTAGCTTAGGCAAATATACTATCTATATTAACTAAGTCCTTACCGAAATACTTACATATAATAGTAGTATAAAACTAATTAGAATAATAGAGGAATAAATTAATTCATATATCTCGGTTAAACGTATAGAGAGTTTCCTTTTACCTTTCTTCTAGGTTAGGATTATTATTAAGGTCGTCCACATTATTAGTTTAAAGAGTATAACTAATTATAGCAGACTTCCGTTTATAGACACGTGGGGTAGGTTAGGTTATAGTAGTCTATAAGTTTGCGTGAGACAGCTACAAGTCTAATATTAGTAGCTAGGAATAATTACTTAGGCTATTCGCGTTACTACTAAGGCTAGAGAGATAGGAATATAGAGTATATACTATAGAAGTACTTCTAGGAGTAGCTTATGGCGAGTTCCTCGGTCCCGTCTAAAAATATTAGACTACTACTTATAATATCCTAGAATAATAGGACAAAACTTACTTGGTTTATATTATATACGGACGTATATAGTTAAACTTACACCTATATTTAGCCTTACGAGAACTAAGAGCTACTAATTAATAGGCTAGAGCTAGAGGGCTAATTACGTGAATTATATTAAGAAGAAGAATCTTGAGAATTTCGTAAACTAGGCAAGCTAGATTAGGAGGGACGACCCTAAGACGTTTATATGTTTCTAAAACCTAGAGTATTCTATATGTCTCACGGAGTTTAGGGCCTCTATGAACTCTATTACTACACTTATGGACCCGAAACTCTTCTATTACCTTATAATTACTATACTTATATCATTAGAACTTACTAGCCTTATAGCCCTCACTTATTCTATAGACCTCCTTAGTTTAGCGGGCCTTATAGACCTTATAGATGTCGTTAGCCTAGCGGACCTTCTTAACTAGATAATTAACGGCTCAAGTTTAGTTAACTCTATAGATTCTACTAGAATAGTTATTAACTACCTCAATATTAGCTACCTTATGGATTCTATAGATTCTACGGACCCTGAGGACTCAATATGATTAGCAAATTAACTCCTCAAATCTATAGACCTTATAGATTTGGAAGATTACTTAGTATCGGTTCTCTCGGTAGATATTATTAACCTTATAGGGTTTACTAACTCGGCGGATTTATTAAGCCAAATTAACTTAGGCTTAGGAGGTTTAAACCGCTTTATATAAGTTACTAGTTCGAGTAAGGTTACTATAGATACTATTAGTAGCAAGATTCTGGTTTACTAGTATAATTATTATAAGGCTACTATAAGTAGATCAGCTAGAAGGATATTAACTTACCTATAATAAAGCTAGTAATCCTATTATCCTAGCGCTTACTACTCTGGATTATTGCGCTATTACGTCACCTCTGCCTCTACCGCGTACTACTTAACTACCTTTACCTTTATTCTACTACTAGTTTACTCGACCTCCGAGAGCACCTAATATATTCTCACTTGGCGAATAATTAGAGCGACTACGTCTATAGGTAGATCTCAAGCTTCGCCTCGTGGGTTTCGACATTTTGACGCCTTCTACTAATATTAAGAAGGTTTATCTAAAAAGTATACGTAAGATACGAGAGTTTATAAGCTTTGCGAAAAGATATATTAAGTTAAAGGAGTTAAGGAGTCAAGAAGTTAAGTCGCAAAGTCACTAAGTAAGCTCGCTTAGTAGGGTAAAGGTACTAGCGGCCGCTAGCATAGCGTAGTATTTAGCCTTACTTTACCTTTTAGCCTTTCTATTATTTTTATTAATAATATCTCCCTTTAATAATATTATAACCTCACTTACCTTTCTCAACTCTTATCTATCTCTTTAATATCACGGCTATCCTAGTAGAACTTATTAGTAATATATCCCTACGGAATACACAGGTATACTAACTTGATTCTCTTCCCCTTTCTCGAATATAGCCTTCTTATTTAGCCTTATATAATCTCGGTATATTTATAATTATATTTAGCTACCTCAATTCACTTACTATAACGACTCACTTATATTTCCTCTCATTAATCTTTAATCATATCACAATTCTCATAGTCCTTGAACTTTAAACCTTTCTCTATTACTAATTCCTCCTCCTATTCCTTCTCTCCCCTCTACTCCCGAGGTTAGCCTCCCGTAACCCTATATCCTTTATATCATCTCTATAGATTACCTCACTTTAGGGCTATAGTAATGATTATACGCTTTATATTACTCTTAATTCACCTCTTATATCTTCTCAATACGCTTCTAAGGGTAACTCTATACTAGTGCGGTTTTATAACTCTTCTTCCCCAAATCTTCTTTATCCCTATATCTTCTTCTCCTCTATATATCCTAATCTCACGACTATTACTAACTCAATTAACTATAGATAACGATAATACTATAAAAAACTTCAGAAACTTTTTATAGCAAAAGCTACTATACTAACGAGTAGTAGGGGTTTCTACTAGCGATCTTACTTAAGCTAAGGTAGAATCTTCTCAAGTAAGATAACCTAGAAAACGACGACGTATTATAAGGGATTCCGATAATAATAAGTAAGCTAAACCTAATAATACTCCTCCTAAATATGATAATAATTATAGTAATAATATCGGAATAGAAGATGAGGATATATTAATAGAAGATAATAATAAAGATAATAAAGCTATAGCTTTTGGGGATAATATAGACCTAGTAAGCTAACCCTATAATACTTAAAGCGCGATCTCAATATAATATACTAGTTAAAGAGGGAAAGCTATATGAGTACCTAATCTAAGGAGAAGAAAGATATAATATAAGAAACCTTAATATAAGCGCTTAATCTAAGAGAAGAGTAGATACAAATACTAAGATTCTAATATAAGTGCTTAAATCGAGAATAGAGTAGATACAGATATTATAGAGCTATATAGCTACCTTAATTTAAGAGAAGAGCAAATATAAAAGCTATGACCCTAATACAAGTACTAAATCTAAGAGAAAGATATATATAAAATATTATAGAGATATATAGCTACTAGGGATAAGGAGAAAATAAACTACAGGTTATAAAAGTGTAATATAGAATAGAGATCATGTGTCTATTAAGCGAGAGACAAATATTAGATATATCTTTCCTATTTCCAAAGAAATCCTAATATAAACCTTTACTTTATAAATATTAATACTCCTCTAATATTAGTGTTACTAACTTATCTCCTTATAGCCTCTTAACTAATTAGCCTATTAAATAATATAAGATTTCTAAGATAGATATACAGAAATCCTACTTAACCTCGACCTATAAGAAATCCAATTTAAAGATTAATACTAAGAGTTAACTATAGAGATAGATAATATTATACTACTATTAGTTAAGTTTGACTTTATAGAGGTACCGGACGATATAATACTAGATATATCTAGTATAGCCACGCCTTCTATTAATAAATTAATCTCTCGCTAGCCCTCTATCCCCTAGCTAAACCTCGATCCTATAGATACCTCCGAGCTAATTAAGTACTACTATTTTCACGACCCAAATATGTCTAAGCTTAAGCTAGGTTTAGGAATCTTTACTACTAATACTAGAATATCTCGTTTAGATTATATAACGCTATACTAACTCCTAAGTATATCTAATGATCCGGAATTAAAAAATATACTAGCTTCTCTCACGACTCTTAAGCGATATATTAAGAAAGAACTTCTACTACTTAAGCTCTAGAAGAAGGAGATCCTACTTATTCCGGAGAAGCTAGCTATATAGACTATAACTCAGAAGGCTATTAGATAGATAGATAAGATTCCCCGTAAGGATCTTTTCTTTTTGGACTTAGCTAGACTTTATACTACTTTTCTGTCTTCTAATATTATATATAGAATATATTAGGGTATAGTAGAATATCATGACTCGTTAATAGAGCTATACTATTCCCGCTATTAGGCAGCTTCTATACATATAACATCCGGGTAGTATACACACTTTCTCTAAGGCTAAGGAGAGCTAATCTTCCTATCTGACTTTGTCTATTATACCTATTATAATAGATCCTATATTATTTATGGTGCTGGATTAGGCCCTAAGACTCATATAGGCCAGGTCTTTGGCGTTAGCTGAGATATAATATCCGAGGCTATAGTATATAGTAGTATTATTCTAGAAATTCGGGAGGTATTCTCACATAAAGATCTAGAGAAGATCTTTATTATATTAAGCCCTCTAATAGAAGACAGGGAGATTGTTATTTCAATAGCTACTAAGTATCTAATCTATATTTCCGAGGTATAGGTTATTAGAGATAGACTAATTAAAGTAGAATTAGATTATATCTTTAGAGAAGAGTCCGAGAAGAAGTACTTTAAGGCTATAGAAAAGAGTAAGGATAGTAAAGGATATCTGATATATAGAATTATCGAATTATTAGATCCTATATTAGTGAGTTCTTTCTTCCTTAGAAAAACTACTTATAGCTCATATTAGATTAGATAGAAATCACACCTCTTTGCTATACTAATCCTATTTATACTAAGCTCGAACTTCAAGAGTTTAGTCGGGAATTATTTATAGACGAATAGGATATAAAGGTTAGTAATATCTATATTTCTATACTAGTTTAGACTTTCATTAATAGCTTTAGTCTATACCATAACTCCTATCGTTCCCTAATAGGTAAGTAAGAAAAGAGTCTAGATTATGAATACTTACTTATATTTACTATAGGCTTCTATTAGATTCTGGCTATATTTAATTCCAGAGATTAGATACGTCGTGCGAATATACTACTAATTATACTCGGCCCTCACGGTAGTAACTTTAAAGATATTATTAATATAATAAAACAATTCAAGTACCTTAATTAAGGTATTATAGTAGATATTAATAGTATTAATACTATAATATATGTCTTTATACTTTATTATCTTAGAGACATACTATAATAATAAGGAAACTCTAGTATGAAAACCTAGTACGTAAATCGAGGCTACTATTTCTATTATATTATAGAAGAATAGTATAGTAATCTGTAATTTAATATGAAGGAGAATAGTAGATATTATTATTAAGCTATAAATATGAGACAGGTAAATAACTCTCGCACTAGTAATACGCTAGTAATATACTAATAGCTTATAGGAGATAAATAGCTAGAAGACTAAGGATAATCGAGCCAGATATTCCTCTAAATAAGGTATAGATTAAGATTAGACGCCTCTTATTACTATTTCACTAGCACTTGACTTAATTCTAACTAGACCTAGAGATCCTGCCTATTCAGAATATAATAGGATTAGTAAGTTAATATACGAGATACTACTCTAGGGAATTCTGATAATATAAGGAGCTAAGATATATGCCCACTCCTTAAGATAGTTTCTATTTCCAAAAGGCTAGGGATAGCTATAATCACCGCTATACTACTTGAAAAGTTATAGCCTATCTAATTACGCGCGCTAGTATATCATTATCCCAGGCCTTCTTAGAGTTTAGCTCAATAAGGTATATATCTAACCTCACTTCTTTGCTATAGCTTAGACTTATATAGAGGATCTAATTAGTTTTATCATTTCTAGCTATACTATATTTACTAAGAGCACAAGTCTATTAGTCTCAGCCTAGATTAATTCAAGTACTAATAGAGAAAACCTTAATACAATTGTTAGATCGGCGCGGGAGGGATTTTAGTAGCTATGCCTTAATACTACTAGTAGCTTTCAAAGTAATCCACGACGAGGCTCTATTATTAGCGGCTATAGTTGTTCTATAACCCTAGCTCCTAGTATAATAGGGCCTCCTATTCTCTAACCTACTACTACTCCTATAGAAAAGAAAGGCGCTACGTAATATTATTAAGATATGAGACGCCCAAATATATATACGGGTTTATATTATTCTTATTCTATAGATAAATATAGCCTTCCTACTAATATTAGGACTCTAATTAGGGAGGATAAACACAGATACGCTACTACTTTCAAGTTATACTCTAGAGATAAGTTACTAATAATTATAGACATTTTAAGACTAAGGTTTATACGATGAACTATATCTAGGTCGAAAAATCTCTTCTTAGGAAAGAGAGCTAGAATATTACCTTACGCCTCCTAGTAATGAATAGCTTTAAGTATACCGACCCTATACTAACGAAGATTATCTAGGAGTTGTATAGAGACTACCTACTACTATTCTAAAGCCTAATTCCTCGATCTAAAGTTAAGGCTCTTACTACTACTAAGCTTGATACCTTAGAAGATAATATATCTATTAACTTATAAGCTAATAAGAAATACCTTTGACTCTCTACTATCGGCTATATCTAATAAAGTCATATGAGAACTCAACTAGGTTTTCCTATTAAGGAAACGTAGATAGATACTATTTTTATAGCGGCGTTTTCACGTGCTTATAGTCACGATTATAGTAACTAATACGTTATACACTTCGGAAACATCTCCCTATAATAGTTAAAAAAGATCTCATTCATAGATAAGTATATAGAAAATGAGTGGTTTTCCTTTACCTTTAATATATATTCCCTCCTTACTATTCTCTCTCTACTCTAGTTCTTTTCATTAAAATCTATTAAGAAATACTTAAAATCTCAATTATTTTTCTCTCTTAATTTTCCTTATATTATCTTTCTCTCTTTATTCATTAGCTTTTTTATAAGTATTTATTAGTATTATAAATCCTGCGGATATTCGTCTTCCTAAGATAAGCTATATCTTTATTCTCTAATTACTTAATCTATAGAAACAAACTTCAATAGTTCATTAGCTAATTTAGTATATTTTATTAGTAAGATACACCGGTGTATTATCTTCGCGTAGTATGACTTCATTGAATTTCACGATCCTATAGTAGGCACTAATCACTTTACAAAGATTAAGGGCCTATTCGTTTATTAGCTTCTCGGAGTATAGAGAGCATTCCTCCGAATTCGCCACATTACACTATTACCTGAGCGCGATATACTCCTCGACCTTCCTTAGCTAACCTTAGAAGATTCATAGGATCTCATTAGGCTACCTCACATTAGGGCACGTAAGATATATATAATCGAGGTAGCTAACTCACTAGTTTAGGTAACTTGGACATTAGTCATATTCTTGTAATTAAAGTAAGTTACTCCTTACGTGCTAAAGTAACTTTTAGAAACACTTCTAATTATTTACTTTATAGTTTTCCCGCTATATTCTCGACTTCTATTACGATTCACAGTTTTGGGCAGAGGGGGGGGGGGCACTTAAATAGACTAAATTACGTTATGGTTATTATGGAAAGAGGGTATTAGTACGGAGGGGACTTAGAAAAAATGAAAATACGTACCTATACTTAATTTGGACTAGCGTCGGCATCTGAACGTGAAGCGAGCAAAATGAGCCAGCAATTGACCTCTCGCTTAATCTCGCTTAATCTCCCTCAACCGCTCGTCAACCGTTAATATAACCATTTACTCTCGCTAAACGGTTTAAGCGAAAATTACCGAGTAGTGAGCGTCGGTAGAGCGAGGACCGTTTAGCGAGGCGCTACCGTACGGTGGACCGTGCCACCAGCCCCACATCGGTTCGCTAAGGTAAGTCTGGGGATTACAGGCCTTAAGCGAGCGCACACAACCATCCAAAAACACACCCAAAATGGACCCTCCAACCACCCCTCCTATACTTGATTACGTCCCTGGCGACGAGATACTTACAGAACATAAAGAAGCTATTCGCCAGCTATATAAACAAGCCAAGTTTATGCCCTCACACCTCGCAGTCCTCTACTACGTGGGCGAAGCAACGATAAATCGAGTCCTTCGCTACGATACGATCCACCGCGCTCGACTAACTCGCACCGGTAGACCTCATTTACTCAACGACGCGTAATTTAATTGGATAATTGAGTAGCTCAGCGAGACGTATAGGCAAAGGACCTTGAATTAGACAAAGGTGCATGACGAATTGAACCTGAGTTGTGCTATTAAAACCCTTGAAGTTCGGTTAAAGTAGCGGGGTTATTTCAGATGTGTCGCATACAAAAACCCTACCTTACTCCCGACCAAGTCCACGCACGATTCCTCTGGGCGATTACACATATATTCTAGTATTTAGAGTAGAGGAAGGTTCTCTAGTCGGACGAGGTCACATTTTTGATTAGAGGAAGAACTATAAAGGAGAGAGACGAGGAAGAGAGGGGAGCGAACATGCCCGACGTGTATCCAGCACCAGTTTCACCGCGGGCATACGACACCTATTAACGCGTGGGTGTAATTGGATATGGCTATAAGAGTCCTTTGCTATTTATCTAGGGTTCTGGCAAGTCAGGAGCCTTTACTCAAGCAGATTATTTAGCATAAGTCCTTGAACCGTATATCTAGGGTTTTATAGACAACTTTGCGGCGATTACCCACTAACTCGACCCCGTAGTAGAACCTCTCTTTATAGAGGACGGTAACTCGCTCACGGCACAAATCGACGAGGAATTGCTGTGCACGGTATCGTACGGCACATGGGATCGTTCTTATGCTCACCCGTTAACCTCACCAGATATGAATCTAATCGAGAAGTGTTAGAGGTAGATAAAGCAGAGATTACACCGCCAGTAGCACTAACCGACGAACGAGGAAGAGATGCAAGCTACAGTGAGGGAGGAGTGGGACGCAATTCCACAGGAATGGATTAATAGCCTTATAGATAAGCAGGAATATTGGGTACATGTACTTATGGAGCGATTTGGGTGGGCTACGCCTAATTAAATGCTGTAATTGTACAAATTCGCGATGTTCTTACTCGCTAAGCAGGCCCTGTAATCCCCAGACTTATGGGTGGTAGGCTCGTAAAACTGTTAAGCAATGCTAACTCCAAGGCCACTAGGTACGCTCCAATATAGCAACTAAATTGAGAAAGCTCGGATCTGCCTATCACGATTAACTCAATCGCTCCCTGCGACCGCTTCGAATGCGAGAAATTCTCCATCAAGACGTGCCTCTACAACTCCACCACCATCCCAACACGACAAAGCAAGGATTGGAGTTGGTGCTGCAATGGTCACTCTGGCTGTGATCAGTGCGATGGCGTGGGTCGTGTTACGATACCGGCGGTCGAATCTGCCAGCTCAACTGCGCGAGCTGCATTGTCAAGAAAATTATGATATGGACATTCATCGATCCCGTGGACTCCTTCATGGCACTGAAAGGCTCCTAACAAAAATTTATCGGATCTCAGGTCGCTCAACGGCAGCACTACGAGATGGCCACGGAATGATTGGCATTGAAAAGGCATGCGGTTGTGAGTGCAATGAGCTCAATTCGGAATTCTTCTCATTTCTACATATCTGAGCAAGCAAGATATGAAATTGAATCTTTTCTTATAAAAGAACGCAAGACAATTTACTCCCCATCAGAGAGCAGTTTGGCCACTTGCACGATCACGGACATCCTTCAAGACAGGCTTGTATGCGCCTGCATAGCCAGCCTCCACCATTCACTCTTTCACAGACTTCACTCTTCCGGGCAAAAGCTCATCCAACAACGCGTACTCCCTCTTCGCTAACTCACACCTCCAGGTTTTCCAAAACCCTGTGAAGTTTTCTCTAATAGTAGACATGGTACTATATTCACCGGCTACTACTTGTCCAATTCTCGCGTCTGGCCATGTTCTTTTACTCTACCTCTCGTTTTTCTTCCCATATTTCAATTCTTCGCACCCAAGGACCACATCACCACTTCCACAAACTTGTGGACAGCAAGCCCAATTTCCAGGACATGTACTTTTTATCTTACAAGTCGGTCAAATACTGAAGGCTTATCTTCTGAGCTCTGGCATACAGACTCGCTTGCGCGTCGCAAGATCTCATCCCGTAGTAGACAAGAAAAAGCGACGATGAATTTTCAACGTTCCATATCTAAATATAGATCTCTTCTGTACTATATCTCTCTAGTACGATCAGTCTCATTGTTGTACTCCTCATCAGTACAATGGACCCAAGCCTTACAAGTCCCGCGATGAGCAACATAAGGTTCAAGCTACTTTGGTATTGTTTCAGAATAGGAGGTGAAATTGCGTGTATGAGATCCATAGCACTCAATATCCTCTCCACTTGTAATACATTCATTCAAATTTCCGCTCTTTGAATCCTCTTCCTTCTACGGAAGGGTATTGAAAACGAGTGTCGCTTTTTCTGTCCACCGTGAGCTCACCTTTGGCACTTATCTCTCGCGATTCATTTACCTGCAGTTTTGGCTCCCCTGGCTTCGGGTTCGACCTTAACTTCGCCTAAAATCCCGACCTCGACCCTTTTTTCATCCCTCTCAAAAAGAAGAGAGCCTCGCGTACAAGGCTGATAGCAGGGCAGATCCCTCGTGTTTCACCCCCGCATTTAATCTTGGCAACGTCACCCTCCCTCCAACTGCGCCGCACACTAAAACACAGCCCCCTCCCAACCTCAAAACAACTCACCTCCTCTTCCTGTCCTTTAAACAACAATTGATTTCTCCATTCACAATCAAACAACACCATCAAAACATCAAAATGGCGTCCTATGAGGCCCCTAAGAAGACCAGCAAACTCCGCATCTTTCTCTTCATCCTCGCTGGTACAACGTTGTTTTCCGCCATGGTCCTTATGATTTTCCTCGCCACCGACGTCCTCACCATTCCCTACCTCACACCGGTGGCACACTTCCTCGGTATTATCCTCTCGCCGTTCGTCCCACTGCTCGCACCGCTCATGCTCGGCGCATTCTTGAAAGTGTGTCAACACCCGACCTTTCCAAGAAAGAAAACGTGGGTGTTGATCACAGCGTGTTGGTGTTTTTAACCAGGTGCAGAGAGTGTGCACGGATGTTAGGGGTTTGTGGAGCTGGACTGGAGAGGAGGGTGCGCTGGAGATTTGTGGGTTGAATGAGTGTAAGGGCAGTTGGGTTGAGGTTGGACTGTTGGTTTTGGTGGTGTTGGGACAGTGGAGGGGATGGCGGTGGGATATGGGGTTGGTAGATAAATGGGTTGAGGGGATTGTTGCGCAGAACATCAATGCAGAGGAAGCAAAGAAGCAGAAGGCTATGGGTGCGGATGTTGAACGAGGACTTGTCGACAGTGACGTGAAGGAAGTCGTGGCCAAAGAGGATTTTGTTGGTAGTGATATGGAGAAGACTGCTCTGCTTGCGGATGTTGAGGTGAACGGCGTCGAGAAAGCTTGAAGGGTTTGACTGGGACCAGCCTGTAATCAGAACATCAGAGAAGCACTTCTCGGAGTTTTCATGAGAGTGGAAGGAAGACGCTCAACGACACCGGCCTCAGTCTCACGGCCAAAACCACACCACTGTAACTACAATCTAGCATCGACTCGCACTTACCCGTACACTATAGAGGAAATTATTTCAGTAAGTATAGCAAATCACATTTGCTTCTTCAATCATCACAAACTCTCGCACCCCCGCTCGCCGAGAACTTTAGACTGGGAGTTATCGGGATCGTTAGCTATCCAGCGTTCTTGGAGTGCGGCTCTGCTTTTGAATATCTACTTGGAGATTGCTGAATCAAAAAAGCCCCAAGGGCCGAATAAAAATTCAAAGGTTAATCCCAAATAAGAAGGAACTTGAAAACCAACACCCGATGTTGAAATGACTAACTTTTCTATGCACAACCTTCCGGGCTCCACCCTCCTTCCACAAAAACCCCCAGCAAAATGAGTAACTTTTGAGTGTATCGTACGGCCCCCCATATTCCAAGCCCTTAAGCCCTCGATCTCAGATTGTACAAGTAATCCTTGACTCTGAGCACATTCATAACAACCTTCGCACGGTCCTCCAAATATCCCATCAGATACACAAACGCATATTACTTCACCTCCCTCACCATAGCCCTTCCCTTGCTACCACCAGTGCTCAAAATCTTCCTTCCACACCACGAGCAAATATACCTGCCTTGAATCTCCGCAACATGTACACCGAAGAACTGAGATTCGTTAGAGGGCTTGGGAGTGGTGGTGATGGAGGAAATGGTTACCGTTGGTTGATTGTTGCCGCTTCGGGGCGAGGAGACACAGCAGTTCGATTCGATTGCCATTGCTAGAGTTTGGGATTGGGTATTGTGTTCGGTTGAGGGTTTTAAAGTGAGCAGAGGTCGAGCCACGGGGGAGAGTTGCCAGAGTTGCCGGCAGAGGGGAAGGCGAAAATTGGATGATCGCTTTTGAAGTGGTAAAGGAGAAAGGTTGGTGTTTTGAAACAATTAAACTCGGACTGAAGTTTGAAAACCTGTTATGGAAAACTGTGCTAATGTAAATGGGAAAGATGTTTGTTTCTGTGCGAAAGAGAACGAGAGCCTTCACAATCTAAGAGGTATTTATATGCGTGCTGTGGAATTCGTGAATGTGAAAGACGTCCATGTTGTGAAGTTCGGACCAAGTTTGTGCCTTAATATCGCCCGATTCTGCCTCCACA
This sequence comes from Hyaloscypha finlandica, assembly GCA_021399475.1. Taxonomy (NCBI): domain Eukaryota; kingdom Fungi; phylum Ascomycota; class Leotiomycetes; order Helotiales; family Hyaloscyphaceae; genus Hyaloscypha; species Hyaloscypha finlandica. The sequence continues at coordinate 51,981 of JAJTUR010000134.1, forward strand.
TTGGAAATCGGGACAGAGCATAAACATCCTTAATAGCCCCGTGAATAAGTAGTCTCTAGATGACAATACTAGTGCCTTGTTACGTGATTTTTGCCGGCCACTTCCCGCCTGGGTGATGTCCCTTGGGCGAGCAGTACATTAATAATCACGGCATCCAAGATTGCAAGGCGCTATACTTTGTCAATGTTCTCAAAGGTCTTGGAGCATTCAAATACCTGTCTCGCAGCGGAAGTCGACATTCGCTCGTGGGTTGTGTCGTATATCAAAGAATAACGAACGTTCTGCCGTCAAACTCCTAACTGTAAGCCTTGTTACCTCTCTCCCACCACCAAACATCACTAATTTAACATAACTAACGTTACTCAGGTGGACAAGCCTTTAACAAGAGGGCATTCCGCGAAACCTTTTTTTGACACGCTTTATTGTGCTGGGTAACATTGGGACATTGAGGTTTGTAGAATTTTAAAAGTATTAAGGTGGTTTGAGACATTCGAAACACACTGAGCTGTTGGATAGGCTTCAATGTACTAGGAAACTTTGGGACACTGATGCTTGGAAAAGTTTAGATGTACGAAGTTGCTGTGGAACACTCAAAGCACACTAGGCTCCAAGGGCGATAGCAACTTGACTTAATGAAAAAATACACAAAGATGCTCCCGAAGCTTAGTTTCAAGGCCATAAGCTGCAAGCCCATACTCCAGACGCCTGCTCGCAAGTCGCCAAGCTCTTTGATTTCGCGACATCTCGTCATATCTCGTTACCATCAATCATCATATCTTCTCCCTTTTGAGCATCTCCCTGGGCTCTAGTATCTTCCCTCTGTCTCCCTAACATCTCTCCTCTACTCCTCCCCATCCCCAACAATCCTCACCCCACCTCCCGTTCCTCTCTCCTCAGCCTGCCGCCTCGCCACCCTCCTCCTTTCCACCTCCCCCACCAAGCCCTTAAAATAAACCTCCGCCTGCACCGTCGCTGAATACGCAACCGGCGTCCAACTCCACACATTTCTGACCTCGGAGTCCGCGCCAGCTGCCAACAGCGTCCTCAACACTAGCAGATGCCCATTGGAACTCGCATAGTGCAACGCTGTGTTGCCATCCACGTCTTTATTGCGCAGACATTCCTCAGGGCCGCCTGGCGCGAAGGTCAATAGGATTTGCAGGCAGGTATCGTGTCCGCCTTCGCTGGCGAAAATGATTGCGTCTCTGCCTCTTATATCGCGCTTCGGTATTGCTGCGGGGAAGGCGGTGCAGAGTAAGTGCACAGCGTCTGTATGTCCAGCTCGAGACGCGAGCATAAGCGGCGTCTGGTGGTCCTCATTCAACGATATGCCCTCCTTCTCGTGGTGCAGTGAGAGCAGAACCTTGATAACTGGCACCAGGCCCAGTGAGGAAGCTAGGTGTAGAGAAGTGTTTGAGAGGCCTGTTGAGAAGCGGAGAGGCCCGTTGGGAACCGTAGGGGAGGTATCGGGGTTGTGGAGGAGGTGCGGGTGGGAGTGGAGGATGCGGGAGACGAGGAGAGGGTCGGAGGCGTGGATTGCGCGGCGGAGGCGGAGGGAGGGGTCGATCCTGGGGCGGAGAGTTAGCTTGCTGAACGGATTTATGGCATGGTTTGGGAATGGGGGCATACATCGTGAGAGCATGTCTTCCTGGCTTGATTTGCACAGCAAACAAACAGCAGAAACAGTAACAACAGCGTCGATGTGTGACGTTGCGTCAGGGTGTTGACGGTCGGTCGTCAAATCTAGCTCGTTTCTGGGGTCTCGGTTGTTTTTGGGGAGGCTCAGCCGCTTCATCAAACGACCAGCGTCTCAACAGCGTAACCGCACGTTCCAGAGATTAGATGGGCATGATGAACGCCGCCCTGCGCAATCTGAATATGGGCCCCCGCACGTCTGATCACCCCTCTGAAGCTCCTGCCGACACGGGCGGCGTTTGAGACCCCGTATCATATCTATCGGATCTAATTTTAGCCAGTGAGGCGTTCGTCCCTGGTCCAACGTCACCCACTGAAGATCTAAGATTAGATGAAATTTTGATCTGAAGTCGAAATTCAGATAGGGGATTTTCAGGAAGAGAGAGATGGAGGCAAGTCTATGAACATTAGAATTTTTGCTTGCTTTGCTTCAAGAGGACGATTTATAGACAAATGACATTTGACACGGTAAATTCCTGACTCTCTCGAGAAAAGGCACACTTCTCCCGCCATCGTGCAGCAACCCCACAACTGCCTGCCAGATCGATGACGGAAACGAAAAAAACACCACCCCATCCCATCCAGTTCCGGATCTCCTCCATTGTCATTAAACTCCAATGTCCCCAGTCTATATCCAAGCTGCTGCCCCCAGTCACGGTACTTACGCGATGAATTCACGCTTCGCTCTTCGGGCACCACCCCTGCCTCCTTGCCCCTGGCCCTTGCCACCTCCTTGAGCTCCTCCACCTTGAGCCCCTCCCTTGCCTCCTGCCTGTCCTTGTCCCTTGGCCGCGGCGGCTCCTGATGCTTGTGCCGTTCCGGCGTTGGCACTTCCGGCATTGGTGGCGGTGGATGCTTGTGCGGCTGCGGCCCCCGCCTTTCCGTTGCCGTTACCCTTTGCTGCGGCGGCGTTGTTGGTGGCAGTTGCAGTAGCACCGGATTGTGCAACGTTGACATCTGGGCCGAGGGCAACAGCTGAGGCGGCTGCGGCAGCAGCAGCAATACCTTTTGATCCGTCGTTGGCAGCAATGTTTTTGGTATTTCCGTTTCCTGAGACGACGAATTTGGTGCAGTCATCGGGAGTTCCACGTTGAGCGACGGGCATAAGGACGGGCTGATGGTTGGATGCTGAAGTCATGGTGCATACGCGGTAGTTGCCTGCTGGAAGACCACCTGCCACCACAGCGGTCAAGCCACCCTGCCCGTCACCGGCGTCGTTGATGCCCTTGAAGAATGCGAATTGCGTGGGATCAAGCGGTTGAGTGGGGTTCAGGTTTTTGCCGAGATCCTGAACAGTAACATGCGTGTGTCCAACGACCTTTCCACCGGATAGGGCTTGCGGTGCAGCGTAATATGTGGCATCTGCGTTGGTGAAAGAACCGGCAACAAGATTCTCAACCTGGACGGTGATATTGAAATCCGTGTCTGAAGGAATTTCGGCACCGTTCTGTTGTGGGTTTGTAATGATACACGAGACCATGGAGGTCTTTGCGGGAATGTCTCCCATTGCTACTCTGGGTTAACATATGCTTGGCATGGCCAGAGGGGTCTGCCGCTTACGGATGCCGTTACATGAGCCAGTGGTGAATTGAAGACCGTTCGTCAGTGTCTTGCCACCACAGATATTCATGAAGTTGTTGAACGATACGGCCGACGCAGCCTGACCAGCCTCAGCTCCAGTCTCTTGTTGTCCATCGTTGAATGAACCGCTCTGGATGGCATTGGCGGCGAGTGTTGTGCTGTCTGCGCCTGCTGCGGCGTTCGCTGGAGAAGGCTTGGCATAAACTGCGGCCGTGAGCACCGTCGCGCAGGCAACTTGAGTAAAACGCATCTTGAAGATATGAGTGTTCGGAGGGGGGACAAGAGGCCGGGCGAACTACAAAAAGCTGTACAGGAAGTATCAAAAGGAATGAATGTGATCCGTCGAGGCGTGAAGGGTAATTAGATGCACGGTCAACGTGATCTGCTTGACTGGCAAGATGAAGATAAAAAGAGGGAATAGAAAGAGAGAAGCCCGCCGAATTGTCAAAGCAAAATAGGAGAGAAGTTGCTCGGGGATAGTGAGTGGAGTGAGAGGGAACAATGGGATGAGGGTGGGTGAGTACTTATTGTAGATGCTTGGCATCCGACTTAAATTCTGCGGGTCCATGAGGATTAGACAGGACCAGCCGAATCCCGCAGACATTGGCAATGGAGATCCCGTTGTCGCATTGAAAGCTTGAAACTGGACGTGAGGTTGGAGCTGTCGCAGTCATGGGTGACCTGCCATCTGAAAGCAGACAAGCGGGAGATCAGGCGGATTCAGATTATTAGACCCTTGGTCTAATCTGCTCTAGGCAAGGCGGTTAGATCGCGGCGAAGCTTAATTCCAGGGAGTGGCGCCAGCTGAGGGGGGAGAAAGGAGTTGGGGATGGGTGGGGTGGTCGAAAATTCAGGGGTTGTCAATAAGCGAAAACGTTGATTGTTAGAGGTGCGTCTTGGTAAAACGGGTTTTTTCCAGCGAGCGCCTTAGAGCCAGTGGCTCTTCCATACTGGCATCGCCGAAACCGCGAACGGTGTGAGGTCTTTCATGGTCCGGGGTGATCGAAACTGTGGCATCTATCAAGTCTAATCATATCATTATATCAGATTGATTGCTGTGCGAGCTTCAGTGCGTCCAACTAAGGTTACGCGGGTGAGCGTAGCAACTTCTCGCTGGTCAACCACTAAGAACGGCCCATTCCGTGGTCCCAGATTAGAATCCAGTTGCAAGGTTCCACTTATCAAACGTCCGACCCCGACTCTGGCGCATCCCAACCTTTCTCCCCAAGCCAACTTGGGACCAATCCACAATTGCAAGGAGGAAATAACTCGGCCTACAGTTCACATTCAGTGAAGCGTTGTGGCTCTGGACTCTGGATGGCAGCTCTTGGTATTGCTTGATGTTTTCTCGGTGCTGCTTGTTCGTCAAATCTTGCTGCGGTGGAGCGAGGATCTACAGTTCCCCTGCGAGAAATGCCTTGGTACAAAGATTCAAGCATTAACTTTCCGCGGGCAGTGGTCTGATTTTTTCGGCGTAGCTTAAATCCCGAGGAGATCAAACCATTGCGACATGGGAATTTTTCTTTACTTGGCAGACCTGCGAGTACTGGTGGCATTGGTCTCATCTCGCGGCCTTCTAATCAAGGTTCAACCAGATTTCACATCGCTACCATTCCCCGAACGATTTCAGTTGCCATCTGATGTCAAGAAACAGAGGCCATGCTCCATCACGTTATCCACTTGTTAAAGACAAAGTTAATGTGGCGTTTTGAAGTTTACAGTGCCCCCTTGATCTCGAGTCAAGAATTATAAGCTTGTCTAAAGAAAGATCTTACCTCCGTACCCACGATCCACCTTTTGTATGGGTTTCCTCACAGATACACAGTTTCGCCGTGGTTCATTCGGGAAGCCAAAGTCCGGCCTTTAAAGTTAGATAGGCCACCATCCCCGATGTTGGTTGACAGGTGCCATCCGAGGTTTCCTCTGTTCTGATCGTCACGTTTCAATCTTGTCTCATCGCAGGATCTGATTAAATTTTAACACGGGTGCTACGGCAAACGCACAGATCGGGGCCGGAACCGAGCCAATCCTCTTGACTTGCCTTCGGCAACAAACTTTGCTTTCTTCCAGATGATGTTTGAGGCTTGGATTATGCTGGAGCGCTTTAGAATCAAAAGGTGAATCCGTCGGGGTGCAAGTTTGTGCTCCCTTCCTTCGACTCGTTCAAATATATCGGAGGCTGAGGAGACTCTTGATTGTGGTCGCCAAGAGTTTCTTGCCCCGGCAAGAGTCTAACTATTTCATTCGTAAGTTCCACTTTGGGTCTTTGTTTCTATTGGCAACTGCTCGAAGACCCGAGAAGCCGGGATCCCTCCTTGAGATTCCTCAAACTGCATGAAGCTTGGACTTCCCTCCGGGTCGCCGATCTCTCCATTGCAGTTCGTCGATTCCACATCTTTGCATCTCCGCTCACGTACCCGAATGTGCCGAGAATCTCCCAAGAAGCTGCACGAATCTACGAGTTGAAGTTTGGCAATGTCTTCATCTCCCATGTTATCTCCAATATCTCAGCTTCGGCCGACAACTAGATATCGATCGACGGAAATTGCATATTTCCTCGCTCTTCCTCGCCTCCCATCGCAGTCACTTCGTGCGTCTCAACCCGCGACGTATTCGTATCCCCAAGGCTTGGATTTCATTTTCCTTCTGCTAACAATATGTTAAATCCGACATCGTCAGCAATAGACCGCACAGACAGGTCCTCTGATCTGTGAGAGGTAGCAATATTGCATCTCGGGGCCGGAATGTGAAGTTTCCATGGTCTGATCACTTCTTCATGCCGAACGGCTGATTCTCATCTGCCCTCTCCCCATCTCACATCCCAATGTTCGTGCCAACTGTTCAGTGGGTTCCAATTGTTCAGATGACGCCAGGGACTTGGCGAACTCAGCCGCGACTCATATAAGAGATCGAGAATCAGCTTGGCGATCTTCTGTCTTGGAGTCCTGAAAATCTCGATGCCCAAAATGTCCAAGAGATCCACCTTTTCTTGGTGGCTTGGCAGAAATTGTTTCTGAAACTTCGTCGGTCAAGACCCAGCGTTGTTTCCCCAGACGGCCCACATGTGGTCTGAAGTTTCCAAAACAGCCAAGGAATCGCACCACCAAGAAGCCAAGAGCCAAAGGGTGTCTCAAGAGAAAGCCAAGGACCTGTGGAGACGGTGAGGATGTATAAGAGCCTTGAAATTCCCTTTTCTCTCTTTCACTTGAACATATTTGAAGACAAATATACGACGAGAGTATCGTAGCCTAGCGATCTCTCACCACAAGAGCAATACATATGAGAACGAGAGCTTCAGCGAACACACATCAATGACGCGAGGAATGAGCATGGCGAGCCGTGGAAGTTCGTTTGGGCTCTTGACCCGTCCGGTATTCTATGAGACAGGTACTCCATTGCAGAGGGGAGCTAGGATACAACATCGAGATTCAGCAATAACATCATGGCACAGGTGGCGGTATAACCAAGTACGATAATCAATGCAGTGATCATATGAATGATCAGCGATGCGATAATCGGCCACATTATCAGAGCGAAATGGCGGCTGAACACCAGATTATGGACCTAGCACCAGGCTTCCAAGAAGGCGCACAATTCTTCGACCACGAACAAGGAGCGATTCGCCGGCTCTGACAATGAGGAGGAAAGAGTTCGTTGGGCCATTGGAATGCCTCTACCGTCTTGGGTACATTTGATCATGGGACGTTCCATCCATTCTCAACCCACTAGGTTTTGGCCGAAAGATTCGAACTGATGCTCAGCCCGAGGGAGGATCGGCATCCACAGATTCAAAGCTTCTAATTGAATAGTGAGGAAAGGGAAGGGGTCTCGAGAGAAGAAAAAAACGAAAACGGGAAACCACGATGCAATCACGTGCGGCCGTTTTAGCGCAATTTCAGGTTTGCTGGCGCAGGAAGGTTAAGGTTTACGGCACAGAAAACTGAAGCGACTTCTCATACTCCCTTCCTTCGACCATATCACGTCAGCTTGCTCCCTTTCTCCAGAAATCTTCTTTCTCCCAATTCCTTCTCGTCTCTCCCGCTACGCAGAAGCACTTGCGACCCACGAAATCCGCTCAAAAACAGCACTGAAAAAGCCGAGCCCAACAAATAATTTTGTTCGCACGAAACTCGTATGCCCTCAAGACTCAAGCAGACCGCCAATATGCCACTGATAGTTGGCGATAGCCAGACAATGTCTTCCCCAGAGCCACGTTTCGTGAAACGCCCCAGTAAGCAAGAAACCCGGAGTCGCAACATCTCTCTGCGAGCCGATATCGTTCTGTGGTTCGGGCGCAGAAAGAGGCGGCGACTCACACTCCAAGACCTTCCCCCCTCTCCCCATTCTTCCAACTCAACGTTCTACAATCAACTTCGATCCCAACATCGATCTTAACACTGCAAAAGAATTATCCAACATAATTCCTTGCATAACAGCTGATCTTCATCGCAATGTCAGGAACCCAGTCGGCACCACCTCCAGCCCTCCCACAGTTGACGGCTGAGCAGCACGTTCCTATCCCGTCCTCCGATAAAGACTCGCAGCGCCTGATCGTTGTCCTCTCCAATGCCAGTCTCGAGACCTACAAGGCCAGCTTCGGTGGCAATAGACCAGGTGGACAAAGAGAGGAGAAGTATAGTCTCCTCAATTCAGACGAACATATTGGCGTCATGCGGAAGATGAATCGCGATATCAGCGATGCCCGACCAGATATCACTCACCAGGTTCGAAGAGCTACGCTACGATTTAACATCACAGCAAATGCTGACTATTCGCAGTGTCTCCTTACCCTCCTCGACTCTCCAATCAACAAGGCAGGCAAACTTCAGATCTACATCCACACCGCCAAAGGCGTCCTCATCGAAGTCAGCCCAACCGTTCGCATCCCACGTACCTTCAAGCGATTCGCTGGTCTCATGGTCCAACTCCTCCATCGCCTCTCCATTCGATCTGTCAACTCTCAAGAGAAGCTGCTGAAGGTCATTCCGAACCCAATCTCTGATCATTTACCGCCAAATTGCCGCAAGATCACACTAAGCTTCGACGCCCCACTGGTACGAGTTCGGGAATACGTGGAGAAGTTAAATGAAAGGGAGAGCATCTGCGTGTTTGTCGGGGCTATGGCCAAGGGCACGGATAACTTTGCAGACGAATACGTGGACGAGAAGATCGCCATCAGCAATTACAGCCTTTCCGCCAGTGTGGCATGCAGCAAATTCTGCCACGCCGCAGAAGATGTATGGGGCATCGTCTAGTCAGCCTCGCCATTCCTCGCCTGACTGGGTCGCCCCCCTCGACTCATCAAAACAGTGGGAATTGGGCGGAGGATTACATGGGAGATTTGGTCGATTTCAAAGGTGAAAGCGGGACCACAGGCATTAGCTACGATACCAACATCGTCCGCTGTGTCTTTGGTCGCCGGGCTTGGGTGTCTGTGTGCTCTGTCTCTGTTTTTACAACCAAAACATCAGGCGTTCAACATCAGATCCAAGACGCTTTTTAACAAAAAGTCGTCTTCGTAGATACCAACTCAACTTGGTTCTACATCTCTTTTTGTTCTTGTTCCGGCTGCTTAGTGGCAGCTGGATTCCTCCCCCTTTGGCTGGAAAATGGCAGGATCCGATCAGACGGAGATCAAAGCTGGTTGAAGGACTGCTCATTGGGCAGCGACATCGGTAACAGTGGATTCAACGTTAGCGGCAGCGGCGCGGTGCGGCTCGCGAGTCATTCCGTGGTGGTAGCCTCATATCCAAATGTATCCAAAGTCATCGCGGCAGGAATGCAAGATGAGCATCTCTTGGGCTTCAAGTTCCAACCAATTTGCCGGCTCAGCCTTGATGCAATTCCAGATCCCAACGGAAGGAATCTCTTGCAGTCTGAAAGGCTGCCAGCTCGGGTCACAAGCATCTGTACAACACCACAAATGTACCCCTCATCCGCCATTCGCCCCCTCTTCGCCCCAACCTCACATCTCACATAATATCCCAGGGCATGCAAATGCATCTGTGCCTGTCTGGCTGTCTTGTCATGGGCACAAACTCTCCCAACGCCACCACAGGCTACGCTTCCGAAGTCGTGAGCTCGCATATCCCTCTCGCATATCCACATGCATATTCCTTCGCCTCGCGGCCCCCATTGGCTAGGAGCCTACCCCTCCGTCACAGGCTGCACATCCCCACCAAATAGGATGCTTTTCCTTCTTATCCACCACAACTCGTCGCATTATCAGCATTGCGCTGCCACGTTTCCCTGTAGCCAGTCGGCTAGCCCTACTTCCCATCACCGTACCGGACAGTGATCACCAACCACTGGCGGGAGATCGACTCATCTGCTCAGTGGCATGGCCTAAAGCATCGAGTGGTGGGTGTGTCACGAGCTTCTCGCCTCGTGCGATGTTCGTGTGCTGAGCAAGGTTTTTATAAGACCTGACGATCTGAAGCCCTTCTCGTCAACCCCCGTTGCTTTTTCCAGCGAAAATTTCATTCTTTTACCCCGCGGGCGTTAACCTTACCCGCTTGTTACTCATTCCTTCCGCATTCTGACGTTTTCTTTTTGCAAGGCACGCGCCCGACCGGTCCGTAGGTCACGGCTCTTTCACGCGTGCTTGACGGACTGTCTGATGCGTTCCGTTTTTCGGCTCAATCCAATCTCATCTCATTATTGACGCTTGCAACCCAACAGCCTCGTCTTGCCGCTTTTTTGACGCCCAACTTCCCCTATTCAACATTTAATCCCTACCTCAATCCCGGGCCCGATTTTTCAGACCTGATGATTTAAAGTTGCAAGAGAACCCGCAGATGTCCCCGCCATTACCACCCTCCGCTCCGTACAACGACCACACGCGCCCGCCCCTCCTCTTCGTCACGCACCTCCCCTCCGCATCCTCCTTCTACGCAGCCATCATCCAACCCCTGGGCCTGCAATTCTTATCTCCGAATCCGCCCTCGCCTCATAATCTCCCCATCACTCCGCACACGATCACCAATCCGGTCCTCAATTACGGGTATTTGACACAAGGACCAGCGGGCTTGAAGAGTGTGGTTGTGTTTAGCATCACTGGAATTGGGACTCAGCCGCAAGGGATCAGACCGGCGAAGATCACGCTGAGTGCGAGTTCCGAGGAGGCAGTAAGAGAGTTCTGGAAAAAGAGCGGGTTGGTTAATAAAGGGGTTCGCACGCCGGCGAAACTTGATTTCCTGCCCGAAGAGGGAGAGGAAGGCATTGTTGCTCGGACCAGGGATTTTGATGGGAACATGTTGGAGGCTGTGTATAGACCGAGGGATAGGGGGTTTAGTTATGGTGGAGGGTATGGGGGAGGGGGACACGCGAGGCCCGTGATCGAGACAGCTGCTACGGAACGCGAGGCGAGGAGGGTGCTGGAGTGGCAGGAGCAGGTTGCGAAGAGCATTGGGGAGAATGGAGGGAGTGGCGGCGCTGCGTCTGTTGTTTCGAGCTCGGATGTTGAGGGCGGATATCGACCGGCGGTGGTGAGGAGGGCAGATACCTACCCTGTTCAAGGCAGCGAGCGACCGACGAGGCTTGTGAGGAGAGAGACCATTACGACGGAGCATTACCGCAGACCTGATGAGAGGGGAGAAGGCGGGAGAGGTATTAGTGGCAAAGCGGTTATTGGTACGTTGTTGGGTGCTGCTGCGGGCGCGGCGTTTGCTTACGCTATGGTGCGGTCAGAATCGCCTGAGCGACGACCTCTTGCTGCTCCCCGGAGAGCGAGCTATGCCAATCAGAGCGAGAGGCTGTATACGCAGGTTGCGCAAAGTCCGCGCGAGAGGTTGCCGGCGAGGATTTATGTCTCTGCGAGGGATGAGGGGGGGCCGAGATATGTGGATGCGGCTCCGAGGGTGCATCAGATTGAGGAGAAGAGCTATGTTTCTCAGCGCCCTGGTCGCTCGGTGCAAGGGGGGAGTCGGGCGAGGAGTAGAAGTGAGGCGGGGTCGCGGTACGAGCGGCCGTTGACACTTCTCCCAGCGAGGACGCAGTCGAGAGCGAGAAGTCCGTCGCAGTTGAGCCAGAGGAGTAGCTACAAGACTGCGAGGGATCGAAGCCCCAGCCGCAGCAGGAAAACGGGGAGCCATGTGAGCACGCGGAGTTACCATTCTCATTCTACGGCTAAGCAGTCACCACCTCCGCCGGTGTCGACAAGCACGATCAAGATCCGTGCTATGCCGAGTGAGAGGGAGAGGAGGGTCATGCATTCTGGATTTGAGAGGGACGTCGAGAGAGCGAGACACGTGCCGCTGCCGACGAGTATTGTGAGCGGGCCGGGGTATGCAGTGAGCGTGGCGCCAAGTGATAGTGTGAGCAGTGTTGGGATCAAGAGGGAGAGAGAGAGGCTGAGAGACAGAATGAGCGTCAGGGATGGCGTTCCGAGGGGCTGGTAAAGCAAAGGAGTGATATCGGCAGTTTTTGACGGGAAACAGGACATAGACATTGGGATTGGGATTGGGATTGGGGCTGAGGGATGGGCCTGGAGCTTGGGATGGCATGTGATGGGATGGGATGGTGCATTTGAACTGGTGGTGGGGATTGAGTTATGAATGTGGATATGAATTATGAAAAGGCGGAGTCTCTGGGTATACATTTGGGTTACGAATTAGATAAACAATCACTTGAGGATCTAATTATATTTTATTTCTGGGGGTTTCAGCCTGGTTCTTGTGCCGCCTTCCAAATTTCCTTGCTGTTTGCTGCGGTGGGTCGAAACAAGCTCGTTTAGGCGTGCAACCACGCGGCTCGCTGCCAAGTTGTCCGCTTTGTTGAACGGGAAGAAACAGGGAATCTGAAAATGCGATGTGCAACGGAAGAACAGAAAGCAGACTTCGAGAAACTTCCCCACAGCTCCCAAGTCAGAAGATGGCCTGGATTGACTGCCGCTAGGAGGTTTTGGAAAGTAACAAGAGGTTTGTTGGAGAATTTGGACTCGTGATGCTTCAGCACTCCAGGGTTTGCCGAGGCCTCTTTCCCTATTCGCTGTAAGGGAGGCGACGCGACTCAGCGGCTTCTCAGCCTGATTTGGAAAGAGTTGAGTTTCCTGTTCAATCGGTCAGGTCGCAGGCCGTCTCCAACTCTTTCAAATATACTCAAATACAGCATTTGCCCTCAACGCTGTTTCGCATCTCTACTGCTCAATAGTAATGTTAAAGGTCTCTCCTGCATCTCGCGACCGACCATCGTCATAGGGGTCCATCCTCAGTTCTAGCCTCGCCGCCATCCCTGAACAGACACCTTCCACCCACACTTCTCCCAGCGCAGCCAGAGCCTAGAACATCGAAGAACATCCTGCGCGTGCGAACTTATCGTCACCATGTACATTCGAAATGCGGATCCTAGGGCCCACCTCTACGGGATGGAGTTGAGGTTGGGGGAGCCCCTTGAGAGCCGCTTATACAGTACTGCTGCTACCTGGGGTCCTGACACTTCATTGTCAACAGGACGACACGCACCCGCAGGAGACTGATGGCGAAGTTGCTCAAGGCTGGGGGACAGGAAGAACCAATAAGCGAACGAGGGTGATCTAGCAGACAGTGAAGTCTGGGGAGGAAGTTCTAGCAACGTACGTCATTGGGGATATGTAGGAAATTTGAGCCTACATAACAGCTGACAATGACTCGATCAGCAGCCTCGATCCTCGATGCAGAACAACATGCACGCCCAGAGCGAGCCTGCCAGGCATTCAGCCCTTGATCTCCAATTAGCTGTTCTGCGACACCTGCCAACCCCCGTGTTGGTTCTCTCCCCGAGCCGAATGGCCGTGTTCTTGAATCGAGCTGCCGAACGGGCCATTGGAAGTTCCGATTCCATACAATCGGGGACGAGTGCACTGGGGCAGGGGCCTGCTGACTTGGGGATTAATCTGCTTTATAATCGGATATGGAACGTGGTCCTGGATAAACTTGTGACGGCACAGAAGGAAGCCAACTCGGATGGGAACGCTTGCCCGGTCCACGAACTTGACGCTGTGGTTTCGAACACAAACCTCACGTACGGCGAGAGGCATTTTCGGATACTGGCATCTATAATTACGGCTGATGATGGGATGTACTTTCTGCTTTCCTTTGAACGGGCTGCACATATCGAGAAGAAAATAATACCCCACCGTGAAGACCAGATCTCCTCCCTTGATGGAGGCCATTCCGACACTCCGAATGGAGCGCAGCATGGCAAAGCTGTGGACGGTCGGAGAGACATCCAGCGGATCAAGAAAGCCGTGTTCGACAGCAGTAATACAGCGTCATTCATCTTAACTGTCGATGAGAAGTTCTATTTGACGAACAAGAAAACGAGAGAGGTTCTTGGAGATTTTATGGGTGGAGCAGAGGGCTGTGATGGATTGAGCTTGAGAGAGAGGCTGGAAATCTGGGATGAGCACTTTACAAGGCCACTCGAACATGCTGAGTTCCCCGGAATGAGGCTGGTGAGGGCGAAGAAGCCATTTACAGGCTATCGATGCGGGTTTATGCATACCATAACGGGCGGTAAAGTTGTGATGAATGTGAGTGGGGAGTGTTTATATGACGACGATACAGGAGAATTGTTGGGGGGGATCTGCTGGTGCAGAGACCTACAAGAGTATGGAGACTTCTTGAGTGAGCAGCAGCAACGAACGTTGGAAAGTCACGAAACAATTTGCAACCTGATGCCCCATCTTGTTTGGACGACTACGGCGGAGGGTCTTTGCGACTGGTTTTCTCAACGGGTAAGCGGGTAAAGTTCACTTCGACTTTGTGGAAACTGAATAATCAGCAGTGGTACGAATTTACGGGTATGAATAAAGAAGAATCACTCGGAGCTGGATTTCAAAACGCAATACACCCTGATGATCTCCCGGTATTGATGGACAGATGGGAGCACCATCGAAAATTAGGCAACGAATGCGAGGTTGAGATAAGATACCGACGAAACGACGGGGTCTACAAGTGGATGCTTGCTCGAGCTTGCCCCTTAAAGAACGAATCCGGCAAGATATTGAAATGGTACGGAACGAACACAGATATCCATGATCTGGTCATGGCTCGAATCGAGGCAGCGAGGAACAAACTTCAAATGCTTACTGTGCTTGCACATGCGGAGGTCAACCTGTTTTCTATCAACAAAGATCGAATATGTACGATGGCTGAAGGTGGCATGCTGTGGGACTCTCAAGCGGAATCATATGATATCAATAACAAGTCGACACTGGTTGGAAAGGATGCAATTGAAGTTGCACAACAGACTCAGCCCGGAGGTGTTCCTGGTATGTACTCAAGCCGCGCAGATTGAGAATCTATTAACCAAATAATTATAGGCTACGAGAGGAATGTCATGGAAGTTCTGTCCGGGAAGGTTGGAGTTGCGCAGTCCGAAGACAGAATTGGGGACCAAATATTTCGAACCCGAATTGTGGCAGAACTAGAACATAACTCGTGTGATGGCGGCAAAGAACCAGAAGTGAAAGGGTGTCTTGGATTAAGTATTGATGTTACGGACATGAAGGCTCGAGCTACATTAGAGTTGGACAATGCTCGATTGATGATGGAGGAGCAAGCTGCAAAGGATTCAAATCGAGTGAAGAGTCAGTTCTTAGCAAATGTGAGCTCACATATCCTTAGGAGGCCCAGTACTGATGGATTCGCAGATGTCTCACGAATTGAGAACACCCACCTCTGTACGTCTCGTTTCCACCCGACTTTGATCAGGCTAATATGAAATAGGGAGTGATTGGAATGGTCGAGTTGCTCAGCGAAGATCCAAATCTGACCTCGGAACAGCAAGAATACGTCAATAGCATTCAACTCTCTGCCAAAGCACTTCTTACAATCGTCAACGACATCCTAGACTTCTCAAAGATCGAGAGCGGCCGCCTTGACATCGAAGAGGTACCTTTCAATCTCGCATCGATCGTCAGCGAGCTGTGCAAATTACTCAGCATGTTCGCAAACCAAAAGGGATTAAAGTTCGGTTACGAGACTACTATGGACGAGAATCTCGAGCTTTTTGGAGACCCTGGACGGACCAGACAAGTGCTGTCCAATCTTCTGACGAATGCTTTGAAGTTTACTAAGGAAGGATCTGTTCACTTGACAGTATCATCAAGGGCAATGAGTCCACGGTTGGCCGGTGACGAGATCCTGGAGGTTCAGTTCATCATCGAAGACACGGGAATTGGTATCGAGAAGCATGTTCTTGATAAATTGTTTAGACCGTTCAGTCAAGGTGATTCCTCGACTGCCCGCTTGTTTGGCGGGACAGGTCTCGGACTTACGATTTCAAGAAATGTGGGCCTTTCCTCCCTACTATCCACAACAATAGGCTGATAGCAACCAGCTAGCAAGCTTGATGAAAGGCTCCATCACCCTCGACTCCACGCCTAACGTAGGCAGCAAAGCAATCTTCACCGTTCCGCTAAAAGTCTCCTCTTACTGTTGCAATCCACGCTTCGACGCCTCGACCTCCTCCCCACCACATCTAGGTTTCCGTCTCTCCGCGCGAACAAGCAAGACGTTGACACCAACGTCGATGCATAACGTAGCTCACCGCTCTATAAACCAAGACCTACTGAACCAACAAATCTCCAACAGCGTGACCGATTATTCACCAGTGCCATCACCTCCAATGGATCGGTCACTTCGCCACAGCTCTGTTGAGGGCCTTTCGTCTGGTATTCCGCTTCCACTGTCTGCAGAGCAAAGGAGTATGGTTCATGTTCTGGTTGTGGAAGATAAGTATGTTCCCTCTCCGGCTCCTCCAGCTCCCCCCATTCATCTCATCATTATATGAAGGCTGAAACTAATGGAAATAGCGCAATCAACCAAACCATAGCAATCAAAAATATTCGCAAACTCGGTTTCCCCGTAACAGCCGTCTGGAACGGCCGCGAAGCCCTCTCCTACCTTCTTTCCCCATCCCCGACCCAACCAAGACCGTCGGTAATCCTCATGGATGTACAGATGCCAGTTATGGACGGGTATGAAGCTACGTGTATCCTGCGTACTGGGAGGGAATATTCTCTGGACCAAATTGAGTCGAAAGAAAGGAATGCCGATGGCGATTCTATCAAAGGGGCAGCTGAGGGGGGTGGGGCATGGGCGAAAGGGAGACTGAGTGATATTCCTGTGATTGCGATGACGGCTTCGGCCATTCAGGGCGATAGGGAGAAGTGTCAAGAGGCGGGGATGGACGATTATCTGGCTAAGCCGGTAGAGAAGGCAAGGCTGGAGGAGATGCTTCTTAAGTGGGCAGGGAAGAGGAGGAGGGGTTGAAAGGAAAATAGAAATGGACAAATTCGGCCTCGTTCAGTGTCAGAGCCAGGATATTGGCCCAATGATCAATCAACTAATGACACCAACCTCGTAGATATCAATAAAAGAATCTACATCTCCCTAAACACTTATCTAAGAGTGTCATGCTTTAAGTTTCTTACCTGTGAGAGAGAGATATCGAGGAGCATAGAGCAAGCGAGACCCCTTTTTGCTCGGTTAGAAATTACCCCGCCATGTCGCCCATCAGCCCCGCCCCCACTGTTTCAGGT
Organism: Hyaloscypha finlandica; assembly: GCA_021399475.1. NCBI lineage: Eukaryota > Fungi > Ascomycota > Leotiomycetes > Helotiales > Hyaloscyphaceae > Hyaloscypha > Hyaloscypha finlandica. Next base: position 68,782 of record JAJTUR010000134.1, read on the forward strand.
GACGCAAGAAAAAGAACCGCGCCTTTCTTTCAACACGCATGAATACGCGATTTCACCTCTTGATGGCGAAAAACGACTCCTGCGACTTCACCTGACAAAACCCTCGCCAACTTCCCTTCATACTCCATTGAGCATCTAAACCCACCAAGCAGTGCCCACTTCAAGCACAAGTCATGGCGCCAAAGAAGGAGAAGCTCCTCCTGCTCGGAGCAACCGGATACATTGGAACCCATATCCTCGAGCAGGTCATAAAAGCTAAAGAGTCGTTCGGTCGAATCGCTATCTTCACTTCCCCGTCCACAGCTCAAAACAAAGCTGAGGTATTGGCGAAGCTGAAAACCCAGGGCGTAGAAGTCATCATTGGCGACACCTCGAATTCCTCCGACCTTCTAAACGCATTCAACGACATCGACACCGTGATTAGCGCAGCGGGGCGACCGATTATAGCACAGCAGATAGATTGGATAAACATCGCTATCCAGGCCCCGTCCGTGAAAAGGTTCTTTCCCTCTGAGTATGGGACGGATATCGAGTACGATGCAAGCTCGGCAAACGAGGTTCCTCATCAGCAGAAACTGAAAGTTAGAGCAGCGCTCAGGGAGCAGGAGAAAGAAGGAAAGGGGCTGGAGTACACGTTTATTGTGACAGGGCCTTTTGCGTATGGGTATCTGGCTGCTGGGAAAGGTTCACTGGGATCTTTTGATGTGAAGGAGAAGAAAGCTGTTGTGCTTGGTGATGGGAAAGGGAAGATTAGTTTGACGACAGATCCTGAGTGAGTTCCACTCCCCCTCTCCCCTCCTCTCCCCACCCCTCCCCTCTCTACCCCTCATCTGACTAACACGGTTTTAACTAGTGTGGGCAAACTCGTCGTCGCTGCTCTTCTGCATCCTGAAGCAGCTAGAAATCGCGCATTGAGAGTCAACTCCTTCACCACCACTCCACTAGAGATAGTTGAAGAGTTTGAAAAGCAAACAGGGGGCGGGAAATGGGGAGTTGAATTTATAGCATTGGAGAAGGCGAGGGAGCTGGAGAAGAAGGCGTATGAGGACGGCAATCCATACGCTGTTGGTTTTACGCTGAGAAGAATTTGGGGGGAGGGTGGCACGCTTTATGAGAGGAGGGATAATGGGATCATTGGGGCGGAGGAGGGATTGGATGATTTGACCGATGCTGTTAAGGTAGCAATTGCGGCTCAGACGGGAGCTTGATCTGGCGAGGAAGACGTTGAATGAGTACTTGTCGGTAACGACATTGCTTGGATGATCATCCTATCTTCTCTTTCCTGGGTGTAATCTGACATGGAAACCAGCTTGGTTTGCGAACCAGAAAGTCTTCATCTTCCACTCCTCGTCTGCACTTGCCCATGTGATACCAAACTCCCTCTAGAACCTTGGCACGATTTTCCCGATCTCCACGATGGAAATGTTCGTTCCAATACATGTTCTCGTCCCAGCTCCAAACTAATGAATTATTCCATTGGAGAGGCGAGACTAAATGAGTAGGGTGGCAAATGCTATGACTAGTTTTGGAACATTTCATGACTAGACCAGTATGAAGTCTTCAAGCACCGCAGTGTCCACCTTCCAAATCTCACCGGACATTAACCCCTGAGTGTAGCATTCCCCAACCAATTGGAACGTCTCCTTGCGTGTCCTTTTCACGTATGGCACGTCGATTCCACCAACATCCACATCGCCACACCATTCATATTCGATTCTGGGCGGTTCGTTAAATGCTCTGAAGTCCTCATTCTGTGGCCGCAATGCATGCGGTACTCTTGATCCAGCGAAGACGCAGATCTGGTCATTGATCTCTAGCTCCTTCGGTCCCAGGCCCATGTACCCTTTCCTCGTTACATAGAATCTCCTTTCTTGAGAACGGACAACCACTCGACTGAAGTATGTCATCAATTCATAGTCAATCATAACCATACCGGGCGATGTTATGATCCTGTTCTGGCCAGTCAGATCCCCAAGCTTCAAATCCAATTCCGAAAGCCGGTGAACTCATCCGGAAGCTCTGGCTGGGGTTCATTGTCGGGAACATGTTCTGGGAGCATGTTGTCCATTTGTCTTTTATAGTCGAATGTCACCTCTTTATCGTCCATGATTAAAGTCCTTGCAAGTGCGGCCCACACAGACCCCCCTCCCCCTCGATACGGATGTCTGTCCATACCAACAAAAGCCAAGGTCTCGAAAAGTCTCATCTCTAGAAATTGATACCACAACCCAACATAACTAGGATTAACAACTGTCCATTTTGGTTCCCCCTTGGCTAACTCTTCTTGCTCGATCTCTCCAACGCACGGCATCACGGCGATAACCCTGTCGATCAACTTTCCCCTTGTCACGAGCGTCGAGTTCGATTCGTCGAATTCGAGCGTCGCCTCAAATTTGCCACCAGCGGCGAATCCACGTAACATATCAGTAGGACCGCGAAATGGAAGTCTCCAATTCGGGACCCAAGATGGAATCTTCAAGCTCTCTCCACATAGCAGATGGTTCGAGATTCCTGCCCAGGACAAAACATCCACGCTGTTACTTTCTCGAATGCAATATCTTGCAAACTCTTCGAAGACCTCTGCCTCGGATCTTTTATACTCGATAGTGAAAGGGGTCTTCCTGCGGTGATTGAAGATACCGAGCAGCGCAAAAACCCTGTCTTTGTCATCTCTGCAGTCAAACCCTCTCGCATCTTCCAAACAAGCATGTATCTGAATCGCCGTTGCCTCTCTCTCACTCGCCCAAATATCTCTCCTGATTCTCGCAACCTTCGTGATATTCTGCAGTCCTCTACTCACAGCACCCCTTCCCATCCCTGTCCTCCGATTAAGATACTGACTCCCATCACCCTCCAACCTCGCCAGAACCTCACCTGCCATAGCCAAGACATTCCACTCAACCTTCTCTGTGCCACAGTAAACAGTCGCCGTCCTCGCAAAAGCGATTTCTTGAATAATCCACCGCCGAGAGAACCATGGTCGCGTCCAAATCACATCTGTCTTCTTCATCATTTCCGAATCGCCATACACTTCTTCCCAAAGCACTTTGTTTGTTGCACCATGCTCTTCGCAATGTTGTTCCACCTTCGGCTCCAAAACAGGACCTCCACGTTCCAAGAACTTGCTTCCAATGTGCGTCAAATAGCGCATCACCTCTTTGGATCCCTCGGACTCAGTTCCCAGCCAAATTAATACATTTGACGCCTTCCGATAGATCTCTTCCATGAGCGGGATCTGGTGGGACTTCTCTTCAGTGTCGGATTGATTGATACATATGGCGTCGATCCAGATTCGTAACTCCTCGTCTGGTTGCTGGAAGTGCAGGAGGGCATCCCGCAGGTTTTGCGTTATTTTGATTGTGTGAGAGCCGCAGTGCAAAGTGCACGGGAAAAGATTCTCGCCCCAAGTGTAAGAGAGGGCTTGGAATACCGGGTTGCTCTCTAGAGAGACTTCTTCGAGTTTGCAGTGGAGTTGTTTGTCTTGGAGGCTTGCGCGGCAAGGCAGAAGGCTGAGAACTCGTATTGAGGTTAGTGATGCGAGGGGTCTGTACTGATATGGGTGCTGCATGATGATATCGGGTGTTGAATGGCTCTCTGCTTCTGGGAGACTTTGTTGGAGTTCTTTCAGGTCCTCCATAACTTGATATAGGTCTCTGAGATATTTGGGAATGTGGGTTGTTGAAGAGGGAATTGATTTGGGGCTGAGTACCTCGTATCGACTCGTGCCGGCGGAACGAACGAATGTGGCTTGCACGTGCTGTCCTAAAATAGCTGCTGCGTGCCTGCCAAGCAAAATATCCGGAACCACTATGTACCACTCATCGCCTGCAGCTGACGAATCAGATAGGCTATAAGGACTCTTGAAGAATAAAGTTATTCGAGGACGATTATGAGACGTGACTTGTTTGAGATCTTGCTTGTAGTTTGTGGGCAACTTTGAAGACTTGAGGTGTGCTTAACGCGATGCCTCCAGGTTTCAGATTTTGTTGATATTGAGGGAAAGTTGATTTCAAGGCAAGAGGGGAAACGGGTACTTTTATCTTTGAGGAGGCTGGAAGTGTTGTTGGTCAGAGATTTAGGAATTCGGATATTACTGTGAAGTCTGTAATTGCTAGTTGGTATTTATTATAATACCTAACTTTCTATACATCCCCATTTCAACACCTTTTCACAAATAAATAAAAAATTCATAATATAAGGGAACCGAAAATGAGAGAACTTACTTTTTTTACCCTTTACTAATATTGCTATCACATCGATAATTCGCAACTGAGAATAAAGTAATCATGCTCGTATTAAAAAATCTCGAAGCGCGTGTTAATTGCCAATTAACATTATACTAGATAACGAAAACTGCTATCAGGTTATATTAGTAAACAAATGGGCCATATATCGGATCTCACAATTATTCATTTTAAACAGGAAGATCTTCAAAGCCTAAACCATTGAATTGATTAGGAGGTTCAAAGAGCGACCACATGTATTATACAGACTCGACTTCTGGAATTTATAATCGAAAGGGCGAGTGAACAAAAGCGATGACTCTCTATCATCAAAAGTGCCCCCTCAAGTGTGCAAGTCCCTTATTTTGAACGTAGAAAGTATTAACAATTAACCCCCTTTCGGCTCGATTCACGATTCTGGAACTATTTTTGTGACTCGATACTTCGAGTCCTAGATATTACACTATTTAACAAAGGGGCTCGATTAAGACAACTCTAATTCGAGTTTCTAATTGTAAATACTGGAGCTGTTTTGCAGGCTCGGGGAACAAATTGAAGTCTGCCGTACCGAAATTACTATACCTTAGGTGGGCATAATCTTCAATGTCCTAAGTTCAGTCGGATAGGGGACTTCCAGGATCTAGAAGATGGGGAATGCTTGAAGAGCGTTGAATTTGAATGAACAATAACTGGAGTGATGATGCATAGCAGAAGTATTTGAAGTATCCAACTTAACTCGGAACATTGATAGTATCAGTGCTATTTCTATTAACAGCAGACCAGCTTCATCTCGCTTATTCAACATCTGATAAAGGCATTCGAATACTCTCTCACCAAACTATTACTGTAAGTAAGACCATACCAACCGTAATCACTGGTCCTTAGCGGCCATTGCCTGGCCTAGCTCTGCATCATTGATTTATAGATTCAAGGTCATCAAATCATTAACAATACGACACCGAAATACCCAATAGAATCAATTTGCCCTGAACTGAAGACAGAAAAACCAATGAAGACGCGTCCTAATTCAAGAATCAATAGTGAAATTACGAAAGTACCTTTTCCCCCTTCGTCGCCATTCTGGGAAGTTCCTCAGAGCTAGGTTCGTTTCCATTGCCCGTCCTAGACGTACTCCTTCTCGACCTCCTCTACCATTGTCAATGTGACATCTTCTTGTGCGTTTGGTCCATGGACAACGATCTGCTGAGCTTCCACCTCGTCAAGAGTAGAAGCTTTTTCCTGTGAAGGTGCAGTGGCAAAAGGAGCAGTCTCGCCATCCTTGACCTTTGCCGGAGATCCCGCATCGCTACTCTTCTTTCCCCAGTCGAACAACTTGCGCATGAAAGAGGCCTTCTTCTCCGCTTGGCCAGCCAGCGGCGCAAGTCTACCGATCAGATGCTTCTTCTTCGGATTGTCTCTCCCATGCGCACCCTGAAACGTTTTGGTTACATCCTTCCCGGCGTTCTGTGCAATTACTGTGTGGGGTTAGCTTTGGCAGCCTGGAAGAATTACGAATTTACCTCCTGGACCACCTGGGTGTCTATGGTGGAATTGCGTGAAATCGTACACCTTGCCATTGATTAGGACCCAGAGGTCCTCAGGAGTGTTGTGTGTGGCGACTTCCTTCTTGGTGTAAAAGGGGAGTTCATTGTCCATTCTGGAGTGGGCGTGAAAGCTCTCGCGGAAGCTGGTGTAGAATACTGACATTACCGAAGTCGGTGAAGTGGAGGGCAGTAGGTGAGATGGCTGATTGTAGGAGTCTGCCACCTGGGGCGTGTTGATCCTTTGGAATGTTGGAGGTTTGGCGGACGTTGGTTGTGGTTCCGTTGTGGGAAGAAAGTTGCGCTTTCGTGGTCAAGAGGGAATTCTTAAATAGACCGAGGGGAGTTGGATGCTCACATTATGAATTGGTTCCTAAATCCCCTGTAATTCCATGAATAACTATTTGACGTCATATGAACCAACCAAAAGAGAAAGAATTTGCGATAAATTTAAAATGTCATTGATTCACTAAAACCTTCCACAAGAAGCCAAATATCTAAATTACGCCGGTGTAATGCAAACGAGCATTTTGCCGTGTAAGGGTTCACGCTTCCCCAAAGGAATAATGATTACTTGGCACTAGCTGCTTTGTGTTATTACTCTGGGATTAAGACAAAAATCTGGTAAGATTATAGAGAGTAAAAGATTCGGGAAGTATGTTGTGTCACCGTGCTATTGCCAATCATGGCATGCTAGCTCGACCACAAGCCGAACACAAATGGGCATAAGATTTGAGATTCAAGGACAGATGAACGAGCTTCGAAGGGAGATTCATAACTAGAAGTACTCCCGCGTTAATCAAGTTTAGCTTTTAAGCTTGAAGCAAAGAGCAAATGTCGTATTTCCAGTCCAAGAGAGTAAAGCCTGTCTATATGGAATTCTTTTCACTTTTCCCGGTGAAGGTGAATCAACCTCAAGACCCTTTTATATTAGTCTTCGCTAAACCAGAATACGTAATGCTTTCCACTCCTTCTCCATTCTCAGCCTTGCCCTTCTCAAATCTACACAAATCTTATTATTACAGGGTAGCAAACGTTATTCTCGTCCCCAGCGAAATGAATTCAGTACTACGAACCCTCTCTACCCTCCTGCTCCTTTTTTGCGTACCCCTCATCTCCGCGAGGCTTGCCTTCTATCCTCTCTTCTTCGAACCCAACGCCACGATCACCAGAGTATCTCAACCCTTTCAACCCTCTACGATACTTCAACTTCTCGCGTTATTGCTGACTATACCTACAGTTCGAAACCACCGTAAGCATCCCTGCCAATTCACCAGACCGCCAAACACCCGACAACGATTTCCAAGGTTTCTGGCCAGGACTGGAAACAAAGGAAGCCGACTTCGTCCTCCAGAACGTGATTTGGAATTGGAACCCGACCCTTACACCGGGAGAGTGGTCTTTGCACCCTATGTATTGCTGTAGGTATGTCCCCGATCCCAATCCCTTCAAACTAGAGGTCCTTTGCCTCGTCCAAATCCTTTCCCTACGTAAACTAATCTAGTCAATATCAGACCAATGGGAGGCACGGATAATGTCTTTCGACGTAGGTAGGGAGATCCAAATTGCGAATCTGCTCAGTGTTTGGGAATCAAGCTTACTTGAACTTCCGCAACACAGTTTATCCCGGAGATCAAGTTAAGAGCGTCTTCGCCATCGATAACTTGACTGGAAAATGGCACGATGGTTGGTCTGTAGCTCGTGGTCAACAGGGGCATGTTGCGAAGCAGGTACCATTTAGTGGGAATATGACATTTGATCCTAGCATTGCTAGTAGGTTCTCCATGCATTTGGAAGGTCAACAAAGGACTACACTGACCATGAGAATAGCTGTGCCTGATCGAGTGCCATACACCATGGTGAGTGGTGTGGTGCGAAATCAAGGTCAAGGACAATCGCTAAATGGAGCAGGCAGTCCTCACCATTGAGTTGCAGGAAGAGGCAACTTGGGATTTCGGCTCTGTAACATTCACCGACATCACTATAGAGGCGACCACCACCACCAATACATTATGGTGCACAGAGTACGCTCCCGAAGATTCATCGTAAAATTTGCTTGACACTGACCATTATCAGTGGCCCCTACTCAGGCGGTGATTTCCCTTCATGGAAGTGGACTAAGTCTCGAGGAAATGTGTCTATTTCTGGTGGAAAGACAACTTGCTATTACTCAAAAATCGTTTTAGTGAGCCCGATTTAGAATATCATCACATCATATCTGGCACTAGCGACCGTGAAGGTTTAGAAATAAGGAGACCGCGATATGTAAGTTATTTTGGTTCATGATAGGAGATGGGACGGCGACAGGCATGGGATTTGAATATGTACCTTGGATACCGTCAGCAGACAAAATGGAAAAGATTTTCCCCCCTGGAAACGAGAATGAACCACGGCTTTTCGGGAAGCGGTCTATCCGTGAAGTAAATTGGCAAATAAGGCAAGTAATGTGACCAAACTATGCCATACCACAACAGCAAACAATGTTGAACACCATACATTTCTATCAAAAAAGATAGTACAGGTTCTTTCTGTAGTAATTCCTTTCATTAATTACAGGGCTGATCTTTTTAAGATCTTGTAGTTTGATAGTTGTGAAGTGCTCGGCCTGACTTGGTGCAATGTTCACAGAACTAATATCACGTGATTATAAGATCTTATAGTCTCGTGTTAAAGAATCAAAACCTCGTGCCCGCTTTCGGGAACCCTTATTTAATATGTTTCTGTTCATTCTTCTTGCTGATAACATAAGAGCGACAAAAAATTCCTAATTTCCCACCTATTCAAAATAACACCAACAGCCTTCTCGCTTATCATTAAAATAGGGGCTTGAATGAAGACTCCAGGGATTCGTGGGAAAACGCTCGCATCGACCACATGAAAGTTCTGTTTACCGCGGACTTTGATGTTCGAATCAAGCACCGGATTTGGATCACTATCGGCACTGATCGCGGCTGTGCATGACGCGTGATAACTCCATGCTTTGTCTTTGATGTATTGGCCAATGTCGATGGAGTGCACGGATCGTCCAGGTTCCTTTTCAACGAATGTATCGCTGCCAAGGATTCTGTAATCTGCGTATCGCTTCAGTGCTTCCCGGGACATGTTGACAGCTTAAATGATGGCATCGAGGTCGAGTGTATCTCGTCCGCCGGCTGATGTTCCTATGTCGAGCTAGTTGAGGTGGATGCTAGGGTGTCGAGAGGGTCCGTTGACCGCAGTTCCGCAGTTCCGCAGTTCCAGCGTGGTTGCGAGTGTGTGCTTTGAGGGTGTACCAAGACTAGTGTTTGTGATTAGCTACAGCCGCCTCATTCCAATCATGGAAGTAGCCTGTGAAGTCGACAGGTCTTCCAAAGTTGAAGAGGTCAATATCGGCAGTGGAGGCATAGTTTGGATGAGCGACAGTTGCCCCCGGAAGACCGCTCGTTGCATATACTACTCTTGCTGCCAGAATATAGGGATTGTTCTGTCACCTGGTCAAGCAGGTATCATCTGGCATCGAATCGAAAATGCGTCCTTCAAGACAATGAAGTCAGCGCCGTGTTTCACATTGACGGTAATCTCGTATTGATCCTGTATGTTGAGTACAGTTCCAGGGGGGTTGCGGATATCTGGGATTTGAAGGCTCCTCCAGGGATAATCACCTCCTTCGAGGCAGTTGCTGAACCTGGCGTTCCCTGACCAGCACTAAGAGGGCTTCCGTAATAGAGGTTATTGCTGTCTAAGAAGTTAATGCGGGTTGCTTTAGGTGTGCTGCCGGATGTGTCGAACGTATTATTGGTGATATGACAGTTCTGTGTCACAGTGAGTGGATATGTTTCCTGAAAGGTCTCGGCAATGAAGTTCTGGACTGTTGTGCGTGCGCCATTCTTCATATTGAGGGGGATCTGAAAGAAGCCCTCACTGGAGTCGCGGGTAGGATTTAACCTGCTGTTAGGCCTTTGAGAAGGGTGTTTGCAAGGCCAGTTACTGCGGCAGCTGGGTCGGGTTCTACTCCAATGACCGTTGCTCTAGAGGCCAGATGCTGCGTGAGCTTCAAGCCCGACAATAGAATGGTTGGGTCTGTAGGCTCGACTACGAGCCACTCATAGACTTTGTTGAGATACTGATTCATGTTCATTGCTGCACACAAATTGTCTTCGGGGATCAAGGCAATGCCACCACAGTCGTAACTTGTGCGGCTAACAAGCGGCAACTCTGAAGTCCAGAATCTGATGTGTCGACCAGTTGCCCCTTGACACTTATTTCACACTAGGGGCCGCATTAGCAGGTGCAAATGCAAAGAGTAAAAGCTAAATTTCTCTCGTTAAGAGAATATATTACAATCTTTGGAGGGTCCCAACCCTTTCCCACCTCGCGTAAACAAAAGCTTCGCCTTGACAAGTCAAAACCCTGCTTTTAATCAAGGTGCTGTGCCAGTGCTTATGGGTAATCGTGCAGACCTACGAAATTGATGGCCAGTAGTCGTGCTTGACGACATTACCCTGGTAATCGGTTTTTGGGAAGTTTTTGGTTCGCTGGGCGATCGCCTGCAACCCACCTTGGTGCGGTGTGCAGTCGGTATGCACACCATGAAGATATTTTAGGTTATCCGTCACGAACAATTTGAGGTTGCACGGCTCGGAGGAAACGTAGGAGGAACTGAGCGTAAGTTTGAAAGCGTGGTGGGGTTGCAGGGTGCTTTAGCGGGGTTGGCAGTGATCAACGATCCGCTTCCGGGATAAGTTGGGATCTACTAGGCTAACTGCCCTTTACGACTCGCGGTCCCAAGCACTCTTAGCTTAGCAATTATTACGAACACCTACTCTGACCTGCTACCCGTTAAGATCAATTTGGCTGATGTCCAGTGTAGGTAATAGTTTGACCTCAGTCCAGTCTAAACTGCAGTTTAGCGGTTTAGTCTAGCCTCAGCGTATCTCAGTTTAGTTTAGTGTAGGGTATCTAAACCGCAGTCTAAAAAGCCTTTTGCAAACTGCAAAATTTGTATATAAACTGTACTAAACTGCACTAAACCGTTGTCAAACTGCAGTTAGACTGCAGTTTGAGCCCTTTCTTGCTAGTTTAGTTTGCCAAATCTAAACTATGGTTTCAAATTTGAAGGCTGGACTGCAGTTTCAAACTGCAGTTTGCACTGTTACCTACCCTGCTGATGTCCATACCCACCCCACGGCTGATCATCAGGGACAAGCTCAGTCCAAAAGGTGGATAAATTTCACATACTCCCTTTCTTACTTTCCGATTCTCGGTCTATAATTGGTTTGTGCTGACGGCAATTGGAGGAGAGACTTTGACGAATTTGAGATGTGCTCTGCCATTTACGAAGTAGGGGGCCCAACTATATAGAATATCTGAAAAGCTCAATTGAAAAATTAACTTGTAACTTATCTGCAGAAGACTTTGTCTCCTTTCAACTCATCTCTATGACTTCCTTTGACGGAATCCGTGATCCCAACTCTACAAATTTGCCAGAGTGCAAAATATTCCTCCAGGACAATCGTGTCTCTTGCTGCGGGTCACTCGCCATAGCCTCCGGCCACCTCCAAATCGCTACCAAAATTGCAGTAATGGGCAGGACAATGACCCACATAACCCAAAACCAGTGCGAGAAGACGAAATGTGGGACCCCATCTTGGTCGACTGAGAGATTGAAAAACTGGCTTCCGAAAATCGACGCAACTGTACTTGCGGGAAGGAAGATCAGCGTCAAGAAGGCGATCGTTTTCATGGACTTGGAGTCTTGTTGCGTTACCAGGTGAAAGGACAGATTGATTACGTTAGCCATTCGACTTTCGAGGCTGAGGAGACGGAGTTTCGTGGAATGGAAAAGAGTCTCGCAGTGCTCCAGCGAGTCACGTGTCTGTTCATTGATTCTTGTTGCTGAGGTTGACTCGCTGGTGCGGCGCTTAACATGCCCAACAAGCCGTTCTAAGGTATGAAGAGCTGCATCGGATCCTTCGCGAAGATGTGTTATGTGCTTGGAGACATTGTGCAAGCCGGCAAAATCCATCATACCCGCGATGTGGCCATGGGTTGCGTGGCTAAGTACGTTCTGCGAATGAAAATCTCAGTTAAACAATGCCACTATTAGACGTCACGTCTAGAGAAGTAAGTGAACTGGACTCACGTATTCCATGCTGCCAAAGAGATCACCAAGATTCCTCGTGGCAGTGTCCAGTTGGAGATATAGCTCCTGAAAGATCATTGAGAATAAAGCGGTCGGATCGTTGATTATTTCCTTCCATTGTAGACCCTCATTCAAGCATCTTTTGATCCACGCGTGAGCTCCAAAACATATGAAGGCCACTTCTTTCTTTTGCGAAGCTGGGTTTGATTGCGAACATAACATGAATCCAGAGCGATGCCAACAATGGTCCTCTTGGCTCAGCTGGTTGGTATTTTTTCTGGTATTCTGGTTGATGGTTAATTATGGCAGGAGTACCCGGCACGACTTGAAGCAAGAAAACGTGTATTAAAGTCATGTACATTCGGGAGTTATACTTTTGGCTGAATGCTGGACACTTACAGGATTCTGAATCTTGAGTTGTCTATTCGCGTTGAATGTGATGTCCTTGCAAAGAAAATGGAACCAGACATCTGTGGCATGGGTTAGAGCCTTCTTATCAGATATTGGATCACACTCTCGTGTGAGTGAGTTGAGGGTTCCTTGACTTACATTGACGAGTTGGACGGCTACAGCTACCGAATGAGTGATCCACCGATCGAAGCCGTTCAGTCAGAAACCCTACTGGGAACTGGTAATATGTAAAAAGGTCCAAATGGTCGTCCTTGTTCTCTTTACTCGGAATATCTAAAGGGGCGGAAATGATCCGAAGGTCGCAGGATGGCATGGTTCTCAAAGCATTCACATTCGAGAGCGGTTGCCATCCTGTACGGTCTGGTTCTTTCTTTGTTCAGTACACTATCTTCTGTTATATCAGAGCCTGGTGATGATGTACCTGCTCCAAAGTCCAGAACTTGGAAAGTCTCCTCTCTAGCATACCCTTTCAAATCCTCGGCCCTGTCGGCCTCGCTTTTGAACGCCTCGTATTGCATGGAAGTTCCTATTGGAGGATCCATTGCTGAATAATAAGATTATGTGTGATGTGTTCGTATATTCGAGATATGCTCCGAGGCAGAAAGGGGGATTGCGGGCAATAAGATGTTTCCTGTGCGATATCAACCCAGCTGAAATCGGGTCGCCTTATCTCACACTGAACACCTTACGAAACACTCAAACGCTTCAAAATAAGCCTATCCAACGAAGATAACGGATACAGCTGAAGTTCAATTGGCCAGCGAATAGCGTGCCTTCGCATTTGATCACCTTACTTCAATCAAAAATAAGTCGTTACGATTTGTCAAAGTGTTTTAGTATCTGCAGGCACTCGTCAATTTTGGTTAGAGAGGTTACACGAGAAAGCCACGAAGGATATCCAATTTTCAGCAGGAGTTGAAAATTTGAAACAGTATGTATTTTGCTTTTGGGAGTTATGTTTATCGCATGACAATGCGCCACCCGGGTTCCTGGTCCCTGCTGCCCCTATCGGCAGCGTCTACATGGCACGTCCCGTTACGTAGAGATGGTCTGGCTCCCGCTATTTTAAGATCATCGCACCTCATTCGCGAAATTCGCAAGGCGCATGAGGCTCTCGGCATTCAGATGGAGTTTTAACCCGATAATGAAACCAAGCCACCAATATTCCAGAGAAGGGGCGCGAAGCGCTTTCAAGCTCGGTGCACAATTAACATACACGTTATTGGCAGCGACACGCTTTAGGTTCAGCCTCATCCCCCTTTTTGTCAAGTTATCATTTTTCGAGCCCCGCGCCAATGCATTGAATGTGACCAACATCTCTTCCTCAAAGCTCGCACTATTTTAGCCTCGAGTTTGGAGTACTATTGGCTGCTGCACTCTCCATGCTGAGCCTCACTGCCCCTTTTTATCCCATTCTCATTTTTTTCACCCCCTGCCAAGGCATATTTGTTACACGACAGCAGTCTGGAATGCATCCACAATTTGACCTTGACCTTCAGACACCTACACTCTTTCTAGGAGGAGAACTAAACAGGGATTTGCCTAATCTTGGTTTTTGGATTACCCGGCGGGAAGAAAAGTATCAACCGTCGTAGATTAAACATTTCAAATATTACCAACTTAGTTTGCTGAAGAAAGCACTGCTTTCAACCCATCTGTTTTGGGATGTCCGAACTCGATCGTCTTGAAAGCTCAAAACCAGCCGAGGGGCGATGAGTTGCCTCCCGCGGAAACGGTCTGGGGCCCAATCAGACCATTTGAGCTGGGAAAGACAGTTATTGAGCGCCCATCTTCCAAAAAGAGTGTTGCACCCTCATCATGCAGCCACAATTGGTCCAGGCGGTTCGGAAAGCTCCGGTTGGGAGCCCCCCTTCTGCTGTACAACCTTTATACTAGCTTTATTGGTACCGATCAAAAGCCGAAGAAAGTTGCCTTCTTCATGCACTCTGAGAGTGAAGCAACCCCCTATGCGAGAAGTTATTTAAACTCCCGTGTGTTCCTCTTAACATAGGTATTCACCCCTTTGAGTTCTTGAACCATACAGACCTTTGCCGAAATTTTCCAACCTAACTCATAGAGCCGCGCCGCTAACTTCTCAGTATTTCATCAATGGCAAGACAAAAAATTCTTTTGCTTTCTTGACAATCGCTAACACGAACTCTAGGCTAACCAGATGAACCAACATGGCGGAGCCTACATTCCCGGGGGCGTGAACCCGTATGCTGTAAGTACTTCGAGTAACCAGCTTTTTGATATACAATCGCTAACGACAGTAGGCACCGCAGGCTCACGGTGGAGGCTACGTTCCTGGGCAACAGCAACGTCATCAACCCGCACAACCTCCGTCTTCTGAGCAATCCTACACATATCAGCAACAAGCACAATATCAACCTACGCAATCTCCTCAGCCCCAACCGCAATATCAATCCCCACACCCACACCCACACCCACACCCACACCCTCAACCTCAACCTCAACCTCAACCAGTGTGTATATCAACAAAGTGGGACACAGAAAAGAGAGGCCGCTGACGTATCTAGGTTTACCAGTCGCAAGGCACCTCGCAGAATACATATCCCCATGCACCCGCAGACGGATCCTTGGTACGCTTTCTGAAGAGCTGCTGTCTCGGCCAGTAATAACCGAATGTTCGAGCAGGAATTGAAATCTCAGGCATACACTTCGGCTGTCGAAGTTGATGAGTATAATGATGATAACAGTGTACATGTATGTAATTTGCCATACAAAATGCGATTTTTTTTCTAACCCCCTTTGTTTGCAAGGCGAAGAAGCCGGTCCACTTGAAGGGAACCTTGAATTTCTTCAACCCAGCTACACGCTGGAGATTCAAGAAGCCCCATCTGTATCAACTACCCGAATTTCAGTACGATGACGGTCGGTCCTACAGGCACCGGGACTCCATGGGCCGAGTTTTCACAGGCCCAATTGACGACCGATATCTCAGCCCCTGGGACGGCCATTTGGCGAAACTTCACGTTCAATGTACAGACCAGCTTTATGATGGACCGGGCACAACAACATGGCGACGAACTTATATCCGAAAAGTCGCTCCCCTGAACGTGCGAATCGCGACTTGGGTCATCGACTTTTCCGCAGATCCTAAAAATTGGAAAGATTGGGGGTTGATCTTGCTGAGATTTATCCCTTCTTCTTTTGCCTTGACCTTTTTCGTAAGTTAATCTCGAATCTGTATTTCTTTTGAGCCAGTCGTTTCATCATACTCTGAACGAAAATTTGTGGCTTTATCTCAAACCCAAGTTTGTAGACGCTCACTCTTTGGTGGCATCGTCTCTGCGATGATTTGATCCAAGGCAGCCCACAATTGTGCCTGCTTTGATATCTGTCGTTTGTATAATCGAACATTTACTGACAAGCGTAAACAGGCGTTGGGGCGAGATACAGTTGAGGAAAAGTATGGACTGAAATACGCCCCTCTTCCGTACAAATTCCATGGATACGCTAAGGCAGCTCGTAACCAACTCGAAAATGCCGAAACAAAGGGCTCACCTAAAGCCATTCAATCTGAGAAACGGGCATCTGAGCGTCTCCTCATGCCAAGATATCTATGTTTCCTGAAAAGCCCGGAAGATAGCGGGCTGCGAGGAGCTGTTCCCATGTTAGTCTCAACGTGGCAAGCCAAACAGCGTTCAAACAGTGTCATCAACTATCTTTTCGTTGCTTACTCTGCGGAGCAATTCAACCACGGCTCGGACGAGGACATGGAAGCTCTTCATCAAATTGCTGAGAGAGCAACAAGAGATGCGCAGCTTTCAGCATATTGGGTAGCCTGTAGCTGCATGCCCGATCCTAATGAGCTGGAAGATGATGTATTACTTCCATATTCCCCTTTTTTCAAGAACATTCGCTTACACATAACGTCTCAGGTCTATCGCATCAGTGATATCATGCGAGGCGCAAAGGCAATGGCGATTGCTGTCGGAGTCCCACGGAAAGCGACACGCGGCGGTGCCAACACTACTACAGAGCTACTCAGGCACTGGGGAGAGAGAATGTGGACCTTTCCAGAAGTGCTGCTCAGCCAAAACGACGATGTCAGAGTGTATGCCCGCAAAGGACAGCTTGATGGACCTCTTGTCATTCCAAAGACTCAGTTTGCCGCCCAAGTATGGTCTGATGCCACCGTTAGTAGGCAAATGGTGGATCACTACGCAGGATCTCTAGGACTCAGTCGCCTCGAGTTGGTGGCGTTGGCTCTGCAATGCCTTACGAGTCGACAAACAACCCAGTACCTTCCAGGAGATCACTCATATGCACTCATGGGCCTATTGAGGCTGCGTCCAAAGATTGACAGCACCGATACAGCTTTCCAAGCCTTTGCAAGGCAAGTCATTTGTTTTTGAATAGTTGTGATGTTTTTTCTTGTTCTTTTCAGAGACTGACTCTGACTTATTCCATCAGGCTCTCTCTCTTGAACGACAGTGACCTGCTCCTTGAACGAGTCATATGCACGTTGCCAAAACACCCAAACCAAGAATGGTATGAACTGGGTGATGCCTACGGTTCCAGCCTCTGGGATATTTATCCCAAATGTCAAGTGGCTGGTGTAGGCGAGAATGACACTGTGATCATAGATGGAGCATACGGTACCAGCATTCGGTGGAAATCTTTCCACCGAATTTGGAATGCTCGACGAATTTCATGGAAACGATGGCTTGCGTGGAAGCTACTTCACCTCTCATCAACCTTCGTGCTGATCGGCTTCATCCTCTTTGGCATGGGCGTTCAGCAATCAATGCCGCAGACATATTACGACGGTTTTTTCGGCACATCATATACAGTTGGTGGTAACCCTGCCGGTGTTATGAGCATCGGTGTTGGGTTTCTCTTCCTTATCTTCGGCATTGCAGGCTGGCTCATGGCTCCGAGACTTCTGCATCTCATCCTCGGAGGAAAGTTCTGGGATACCCAAGCCGCTATGTTTGGGTTTGAGGGCTACATTAATCTTGCAACTATCGAGAGATCCATCTTCGGCGGCAACTTCGGCCGTCTGAGCTGGGCTCCCAACGGATCGCCGCTTTCTAGACATCACAAGAATTCTTTCGGAGAATGCATTGGCGATGATCCAACTGACGACATCGAGATCCGCAACCTCGTAGAGAAGGCAAAATCTGCTGGGCCCGGTGACCAGAGGGTATGTATTAGTTGCTATTTTAACCTCCCCTCGCCCTTCATAGGCTAAATATCTCTAGATTTTCACATTAGTAGACACCTGGTCCATGCAAGTCACCATGTTTCAAGCGGCAAACCCACCCATCGCACTTGTTATCTGTGGTTCTGAAGGTGGAATGAAGCGTGCGATTGGCTGCTCTTATGATTGGAAAACTGGAACTCTCTATCGCGAGACTGTGTTGAGGGTATCCACGACTGTACTTGATCGCATGGATCGAGTCGACAAGTTTAAACTGGGACTTAAGCGACCGCGTGTCGAACCACGCCGTGTGGCGTAGGGATCGTTTTGTTTACCTTTCTTTGTCCATGGCTGGTGTATAAATCTTGTTGGAATAACGCTATGATGTTTTTAATTGTTGTCGGAGTTTTTAATTTTTCCTTTGAAATTGAAATACCATGTAATAGCTAGATTGGCTGAGCCTATCCGTGTAAAATGGAACGTTTCTAAACCTTACAATATTCTTGAATTCCTTAAGTTGCTTAATTTTCTAGCTTGGACTTTAGGGCCCCGTTAAATCTTTCGTCTCTTTCTATTTTAATCATTGAGGGTTGCCATTCAGTATTTGATTTTATCTTTAGAGGAGACTCTGTTCACTGGAAAGCCTGGACTTTTGGAGTGTTGGTAGTGTTGAAGCTTGAATCACGTGCGTAGCAATGCTTCCGCATAAACGATACTGAATTGACTGCTGTTCTACAGTGGAATGTAGCCTAGCTATATAGCCCTGAACGCCCTAAGTCACATGCCCTAAAGCCCCCTAAGCAGTGAGCCTATATCTATACCTAGCTGAACTGATTCCACCTTACAGGGCATACCTCAGTATGCCCGGTAAGCCTAGGGCATAGTATACCTGTAAATAAGCCCCTAGCTATTTAGCCTAATTAGTGCACAGCCCCATAGTATTCAGCCCAGGCTCCCTAAGCCCCTAAGGCTTAGTTCAGGGCGACCTCTATTAGGTGCCTCAGGCACCTAATACCTTCAACCTTAAGCTTTAGCTTAAGTTGAAGGGTTTTTTAGGTACGTAGAGAAAACGAAAAACACTACGAGTTAAATCACATGATATCTGACTTCTGATTCGCTACTTTTTTGATATGGGTCTATTCCGCTATTCTGATTAGTCGGCTAGTTCTTATACCAAAAAAATGAGGAATACCAAAAAATCTAGGGATCCTAGGGAAGGTCCGAATAATTGAGAATATTCGTACCTAGCACCGTACTATAGGATCGCGCGTTGTTCTGGGGCGATTATTGTATTATATAAGCTATTGAGTATACTTAATAAACGCGTTATAGCCCCTCTCTAATTATTAGTAATACAGATTTAGCTTATATAGGGGTGACCTACTTCGTTATATGACTTTGTTAGGTTTGACTAGAAACCGCCTATTCTACTATAGGTATATATATACCTACCTATGGGCTTCTCGCTTATATTTAGACGTCTATTTGCCTTATGTTTCACGTATAGAGGCTACTTAGAAGCTGATTATACTATCGATTCTACGGAGTATATTTCTCGCCACGTGATATATACTATAAGTCCCGATATCTAGCGATAGAGTATTTAGGAGAGGTATCTAGGAGGAGTATCTAGTATCTGACGACATTTAAGTATTTAGGGAGGAGGGTATCTAGTGATAGAGTATTAGTATTTAGGGGAGGTATCTAGTGTCTAGTATCTAACGTTTGAGTATTTGGGAGAGGCATCTAGTAATAGAGTATTTGAGTATCTTATACGGGTATATGAGACTTGAGTTCGAGTTTATATAACTACTAGAGCTATATAACCCCTATATTCTCTTATCTTACGAGTATTGCTTTGTCTAATTATTCTAACCTCTCTATCTCTGAGTATAGATCAGGATTAGGATAATAGGTTATATCGTCTAGGGTTATTTCGTTTAGTAGCTATAGTCCGTCGCCTAGAGACGTTCTATATAGAGTATATACTCTAGTGAGCTAAACGTTTAGAGACGACTATTTCGTATAGTTTCGATTATCTTTAGATCGCTTTACTAAAGCTATATTTAGATCTATTATAGCTTTGTCGAAGGTAGACCCTTAACCCTTATATACGATAATAGCCTAACTAAGGGTTAGTAGGACCTAGGTCCTCTAAATACTTAGCCCACGTATAGGTTTCGTGTTCGAACTCTTGATTAGAAAGATAAGCGTGATTATAGGTTCGAGTTAAGGGAGGTCTAAACCATTTGGATTATCGTGCCGTACTAGGATATAAAGTAGAGGTCGATCATAGAAGATATAAGGGCCGCTTACTTCTACTATCTTAGTGTCTAGGTTATAGACGACACTAACCGCTATACCTCAGAGTCTATTAACTAACCTACCTTCTATATAAAAGTTATAGAGGAGTATAACTAGTATACCGGGTATATATATTAGAAGCTTAAGACCCTTAAGTCTATTACTATCTTCTATAAGGAGAGCTTCTACGAGAACATATAAGAGGGGTTTTCTAGTCGATTATACTAGTATATCGTGCTTCGCCGTAAAGAGGAAGATCTTCTAATCCTTTATATTAGCGAATTCTTTTATGTATTAACGATTACTTCGGGCTCGTAGCTCGTTCCACTAATAGAGTATCACAGGGAGTATCTCGTAGCCATGTGCGAGCTACTTTACTACCGTCTATTTATTTAGTAGATCGATATCGTCTTGAGTTATCTCCATATTCTTAGCCCGATATAGTAATACTTAGTAGGCTATATCTCCTTACTACTATATAGACTCAGTAAGGATTACTATATTATTGAATCAGGGCTATATCTCTCTATAGGGTAATAAGGATAGATCTTAGTTCAGACTTTGTACCTAGAGAGGCTTATCGTTTACTAGCAGAAACTAGTGAAAATCGCTAAGGGCGACTATAATAGGGAGCCCGCCGAGTATAGCCCCTGATTCCGTAGGTAGGCTAAATATTCCTTTATATTATTAATCCATATAGTATAGTAGATTTTTACTAGTTATACCGATTTCGTCTATAATAAGTACCCTCTTATTTCTTAGTATATTCCTTCGGTTAGTCTTATTAGCTGTATTCGCTAAGCCTAATCCTATACTTATCCTAAGAATAACGTATACTATAGACCCCTTAATATGAGATATAGCTACCCTTATCGGAGTAAATAATATAACCTTATCTAAGATATCGAGTAGTTCTATACTAAAGAGGAAGGCCTTAATAACTTCTATTTTCCTTATCCCTCCTTTACCTCTAATATAAAGTAGAGTTTACTCGGACGATTCTATGACTAGATTTTGCAGTATATAAAGTATAGTATATAAAAAGATCTTTACTACTATAAGTTACTTCTCGTTTAGTTTGAACTTAGTTCTAATGAGTCGAATGAGGTTTACTAGAGACCGGTTAGCCTTAGCGTAAGCTTTGAGCTACGTGAGGCTAGTAGAGTCGATATCGATAAGGGATAGGATTAGGATTAGTTCTATAGACTCGAGGTCTCTGTCGGCTAAGTGAGGCCTATTAGTAGATATTATAGACTCGTCTAAGGGCTTACTTCTCTTCCGAAGTCTCTTAAATCTATCCTCCTATACTAATACTATATCTTTATTATATTATCCTCCTATATCTAGATTAGTGAATAAGGAGGGCCCCTAGATTCGGATATTCTCAAGTATAGGTAAGCTCGGGTTTGAGTAGATCGTACTTTTACTAGTCTCCTTATTCTATTTAGAACATACCTCGGACTATACTTATAATAGATAAGGTATCTCTATATCTTTAGGTATATATTAATTAAAGCCCTTATCTCCTTCTCTATCTTCGACGACCGGATCCGTGATCTTGTTTCTGTCTTACTCCTTATCTTCTAGTTACTATGACTTCTAATTAAGGTCTGCTTACTTTTTCCCTTTCCGAATATATATCGTATTTAAAGCTAGGTATCTAATATAGGGCGAAAGAGAAGGCTCTAAGATATTCTAAACATAAGAGTAAGTATCTCTTATATCCGGGAACTATCTTACGTCTACTATATACTCTTTGAACACTTAACTAAGATCCTCCTAGGGGATAAATAGCCTAAGAAGAGCTTCGTTAATATCGTTCTCTACTTCTCAGGTATATTCCGGTTCAATAGAATAACTATTTGTAGTACTAAGGAATAACCCCTAGATTAAAGGGGTAGTAAGTATAGAAGTTCGATAGACTAACTTCTATATATATATAGCTGACTTAGGATACGTAGTATCTAATACGAAGTACTTAGAATTAGCTTTAGCTATAGTAATAAGAGAGATCTAGTAGATATACTCGTAGAAGCAAAAATACTAGAGCTTAGGTCCACGGTATAGATAATCGTCGTATACCGAGCTACCGATAGCTCGCTAAGGCTCGAAGAATAGAAACTCTATATTATAGGCCGAATTAGCTCTTTTATCTAGTCTAGATAATACTACGATACTATAGACACGACGCTTAATAGTTTTCAAGTTAAAGCTCTTAGTTTTCTTATAAGGCGTATAATAAACTTCGTAACTAAGGAGGTAATTAGCTACTAAGACATAGCTAACCTCCCTTTCTTAAGTAAAACGGTTCTATACTTTTATAAGGAACTTGTTACGATCCGTATCCCTAAGCCGCTCTTACTCCTAGGTAAGGTTCTCTACCTAGATAATGTCCTCTAATATACGCTTTAATATAGCTATATATATTACGAGCTAATATTGCTTTTAAACGAGTTTTATTATATAGTTCGATATATAGAATACTTTAGTAAGGGTATTTACCTTATTAGGTATAAAAGTAATATCGTTATTAGACCGGATTATAGAATAGATAATATAGTTATACTTGTTTATATCTGTATTATTACGAGCTAGCTTAACCTCACTGAGCTCGTTAATTACTATAGTTATGAGTTATTTCTTTGGGAAGCGGAACCTATATTTAGGGTAATTATACTTATAGTAATATACGGTATAGTTATACTTTTAATATCTATAAGTAATATAGTTAGAATCTTAGTTTAGCTAAGATTCCTATTCTTCTATAGAGCTCATTAGAGGGATAAGAGGCCTATCGCTTCTAATATCTATACTATTATCGCTATCGAGTACCGAGTTAGAGGTTCTATTATATATATATTATTAGCTCCTATTATCTCCTTCTAGGCCTATTATAGGAGACTCTCTAAATACTTAGGTAACGGCGACGTCTACTGATTCAGATATAATCGACTCGATATAAGTAATTATTCGAGCTTAAAAGGCTTTATCTTCGCGAATATATTTATAGAGCTTATTAAATTCTATATTACTACCTACCTATACGAGCGTATAGAGGTATAAGGTGAGGCGACTATTCTCCTTAACGATACCAAAATAGTTTATTATCTTACTAAGGATACCTATCTCACTAGACATTAAGTATAGTAGGTAAGAGAAGAATACTTCTAGGATAATATAGAAGAATACGGTAATATAGACTAGGTTACTAATTATTATCTATTACTATAGTATCTATACTATAGTAGGGGATAACGAAGTATCGAATCTAATACCTATAAGCTCTAGTACTATACTATTACATAGGTCCGAAGGGTTAATTATAACTTACTACACTAGAATACCCTACTAAGAGATCTATCCCAGGATCTCGTACTATATTAATAGCTTCTACCTGAAGGATTCCGGGTTAAAGGACGAGAGTAGTCTCAAGTTTTCTATGAGACAGATAATAATTAGGTCTCTTATCAGGACACCGGCCTTTATCTACTCGGTAGCTTACTTAATCGTGTCGCTAGATAAGCTAAGTAAGTCTTCTTATACTCGTACCTAATCCTCTCTCTAAGCCTAAAGACTATTACCTAAGCTAGTCTAATAGAGTAGGATAGTATCGTATAATAAAAATATAAATATATAGTACCTTATAAATCTAGAAATAGTTATTAGCTCTTACTATTTATAATAGTAGAAGTTATATACGGTTAGTAGTTTAGGATTCTTCTTACTAATAACTATAATAGCTAAGAGCCTATTAAGTAAAGCTTTAAAGGGATAGACTCTCGCTCCGTATTACCTCGTCTTTGATATAGCCCCTTATCCTAAAAAGAAATAAGGTAAGATATACAGTAGTAAAGAAATCTTTATCTTAATAAGAATTCATAGGACATAGACTAGTAGTAGAGCGGAATCTAATCTGAGGTATATAGGTAGATAACCTATTATCTATATCGTTATTCCTAGTAATACCCTATTACGACGTCTCAACTACCTCTATAATCTTCGCAAAGAAAGCGTTCGACGAATCACAGGTCTCTCTATCCTAGTCAGAGAAGAAAGTACTCCCTAGGATCGACCCTAGCTCTACCTCTCTAAGAGTAGTATCTAAGTCATTCGAGAATAAACCCCCTCCTAAGTCTATAGTATAACCTACTCTACTATTTTCTATATCCGGTTTAGTAACGATAACGTACTCCTTAAGAGTTACTAGTATGAAATCGTCGTCCTATTTATTTAATAGGGCGTGATCTATCTAAACACAGTATCGATATAGAGGATTATTTATATATAGCTATTATAGAGTAGTAAGTACCTTCGTTTTCCTTACCCTATAAAATCTAGCTAGATTCTATAGGCTCAGCTCTCGTCTTACCTCCTAGGAAACTATTACTACTTCGTGAAAGGCTAACTCTCTCGAGGGTAGGATATGTAATAGTTAATTATAGTCCTAACGAAATATATAGAAGTAGCCCCGGATACTATTATACTCGTTCCCTTTCTAAACACCTTTACTTAGTTTCATAATATATCTAATCGGGTAAGAGCGCGTAATTAGAGCCTCTTCAACGAAGGTAAGATCCTTTAACTCTTCTAGATATTTATCATATCATGTGATATTAACACAATTCCCTAATAAATACTTTAGAACTCTACCTCTTACGACATCTCCTATATAGATAGTATATAGAGAGACAATATAACTAAGGTCAGTACCGTAATAACTAAATAGATAGTTACTACCCCGAAGTCGAGGGTCCTCGATACTCAAGCTATATAATTAATGAGTTAGGTAGAGTATACCACATATCTTATAAGGGGACTACTTAGCTTCTATATTAATACGTATATAGAATACTTCTAAATAGGATCTCTTAATATTAGAGGTAATTATAGGTAAGAAGTCTATAGTATCCTTCTCGAATATAGAGAATTCTTTAGAGAAGACAGACTAAAGTAAAGCCGGCTCAGCTAGCTCGATATTAGGCTATCGCTATACTCGTGTTCTTTTCCTTAGCTATAGGGTTACTTAATTATTTACTTCTATCTCGTATTATCTTCGAATATAGGTTTCTTTAGTTACTTAGCGATTTTGTGAGAGTCGCCTAGTAAACTCCTACTATATTTCTAGACGAAGAGTCGATAAGATATCTACTACGATTAAAGAAGAGAGGGGAGTAAGTAGGCTATTATCGAGGTAATACTCAAGTACTAGAGTATTTAGTTCTATAATTACTACGAATATTTATGTATATTAGATAATAGATAGAAGTATTAACTATAGAGAATATATAAAGATCATAAAATAGATAATATATTTATATATAAATATTATATAATATTCTATATATTTATATACCGAAATAGGAAAGTAGGGCTATCATTTATATAGGATCTCTAAATAAGGTCTAGGAGTTATTTCAAGTATAGGACTTCTCTTATAATATAACTAGAATACCCTAAAACCACGATCTAGGGAATCGTAGAAAAAAAAAACTATATATTTACGGATAGTATTCCGTTACTTAAGGATAATATAGTATTTAGTATTTCGATATCTAGTTCTTAGCTTCGGATACCTAGTATCTACTATATAGTATCTAGAGTCTAGGCTAATATCTATATTTTAGTATCTAGGCCCTTACCTAGTATTTAGTATTTAGGGACTAGTATCTAGAGCCTAACCCGGTATCTAGTATCTAGAGTCTAGTATTTAGTATTTGGTATCTAACCTAGTATTTAGTATTTAGGGACTAGTATCTAGAGCCTAACCTAGTATCTAGTATCTAGTATCTAGAGTCTAGTATTTAGTATTTAGTATCTAACTTAGTATTTAGTATTTAGGGACTAGTATCTAGAGCCTAACCCAGTATCTAGTATCTAGTATCTAGTATCTGAGGTCTAGTATTTAGGGTCTAGTATTTGGTATTTGGTATCTAGAGAGAATATCACAGGAACTAATTAGTAGGTAAAGAGAGGCTTACTCAGCTTTAATATATTACTTATGTTATCTTAATACCCTTTTATATTCCTTTACCTATATTCTCTATACTACTAAATACGCTTACTTTTCTATTATATATTCTCTATATATATATAATTCCCCTCACTAATATTACTTACCTTCGTATCTATCTAATTTATATAATAGTATCCGTATTTATATCCCTTTTTGAGTATCCTAACTCGATACGCCTCCCTCATTCTTATCCCTCGGACAGATCACTAGCTTGAATATTAGCTAGTCCTTAATATATATTATTATAACCTACTATAGGCTAATTATATTTCTAAGTTAGAAATCGTTTGTGATTAGTATATTTTCGACTAGGTCCTATATCTCTAACCCTTCTCCGACCCCCGCAAATTCTCTACCTTCCCGAGTAATTACCTACTCTAGGAGGTTTAAAGATAAGTATAAGGGGGAGGCGACACTATTAGGTAAGTCTATTAGCGCGATTAAGGCTAATATTATAACTATAATATACTCAGGTATACTTTTATATAATATTTCGATCTCTTATTATAGGAATAGAGGAGGTTCTCGGGGTAAGGTATATAGTATTCGTTGTTTCGTTATTTTACTATGTATTCTCTTAGCTAAGGGCTTTAGTATATCAGAATCCTCTACCTTTCTCTTAGTCTTTAGAGGTATAGTTCCTATATCACTAGCCTTCTTACTTTTACTATTTAGTTCATTATCTAGACCTAGTAAACTACTTCACTATTAGTATAGCTAATTCTTCTAGTAGAATATACCTCGGGGTATATAGACTCGAAGGAAATTATTGATCTATAGCATGAGTTCATCAAAACTCAATACAAGGTTTTACAAGTATAGCCTGAGTTTTTCTCGAGTTAGTTATCTGAGTTTACGAGCCTCGGGAGTAGTAATAGCCTTATCCGTTTTATTCACGTTTAATATTAACTAATAAATATTATATATTTCTTCTCATAGAGCTAATAAGTCCCCTTATTTCTAGATCTTTATACTAATAATCTTTTTCTATAGTATATCTATTATATTAAAATCCTATTATATCTTTGACCTCTTATTACTTTTCTATTAGCTATTCTCTAGTTTTGTGAACTATTCTATTATAGTTACTCTAGTTAAATTAGAAGGTTCGGGGTAACTAGCTATAGTCGGATCTTCTTCTCCTTTCATAAGATCTCCGAGCTATTCTACTATATTATTAGTCTCTCCTTCTTCTATTATCTCATTATCTATATCAACTTTTTATCTTAGTTAGTATTCGTTAGGGCTAAAGTTATTAGAGTATCTGAGGATATTATTACCTACTAAATCCGTCTCCTCTACTAATATTATAGCTTATAGTAATAATATCGCTTACTTCCTATTAACTTTATCTACCTATAGTAGTCTATTCCCTAGCTTATTTTACCTTTATTTAATACGTGGAATATATAGAGTAAGCTAGAAAGGGGATAATTCACAGGAGCTAGTCCGGAACTACTACTAGTATACATATATAATAACGAGGCTCGGTTTATTATTTTCGCTAAGGAGGGTATATTATAGTATTACCTTAGATACCCGGATTAGATACTCTAATTAGATACTCTATTATTTTTATTTAGATACTATAGTATATAGGTACTTACTAAGGCTCGAGGTAAAGCGCTTAGCTAATTATAGAAATATTTTAGAATACGTATACCTATACCATATTTCCTAAATATAATTAGTCTTTAGCCTCAAAGCTCTATACGATATATATATCACCTTAACTTCTTATTAATAATTAATAAGGACTAATCTAATCATATCTATATATTACTTTGTAATACTTCTCTCACTATCGAGGTTAGTACTAAGGTGAAGCTAATACTAGTATCTCGTCTCCCTCTTCTAGGTTCAATTACTATATTTTTAATCTAAACTACTTCTTTCGTAATCACATAATAGAGTCTCCCTCTCTCCTCTATATACTCGTCTAGGTAACCTCTCAACGAGTATACTAATTCTAGCCTCGTCTCTATTATTCAGAGAAAGTCAAGTATATTCCACTCCTCCTTAACCTTATTATATTATAGTAATACTAATATCTTAGTTATAGCTACTACTATTCCTTATCAAGTCAAGCTTCTATACCTATTTACCTTCTAGTCTAGTTAGAATCTCCTAGTATAAACTTCCCGAAGTACTCACTATATCTAAAGATATAGCTTCCTCTACTAACTAGCCTTCTACTTTCCTAACTACCCTTTCTAAGCTCGTACTACGGATTCATCTCAGAGATAATAGAATCCACACCTTCTTCGACACTCTATAGAGCTCTCGTAGATACTATATAGGAGCTTTCTTATCTTAAGAGTTCTAAGATCAAAGGGCCGAAGATATTCGGGCTCATTACCTCGACTTTAGCTTATTTTACGAGGTAATAAGTTATAATTTCGATATTAATTTTCTAGACGATAATCTTCTACTAGGCTTTATCTACGAATATCCTTAGCTTTAGTAGGACCTAAAGTTTATTATTATCTACGATATCGTCACTTTTTAGAATTATATTTCGGTCTTATAGAACTTAAGTAAGATTTCTATATCTACTTTACCTATTTCTTATATTATAGATCTCTATATCTTTAATCTAAAACTCGAGGGTAGCTCGGTTATTCCTCCCTTAAACAAGTACCTTAAAATAATGAGATCACCTATTCCCGATAACTCACCTAGTAGTTCTAGGCCTATTCGCCTAACTTCTCTACTTCTTCTAGGTTAGAACGATACTAATATACTCCCCGATTTACCTCAAGAAGTCCCTTCCTATAAAGACTCCTCTCCTCCTTTACCTACCCCTTCACTATCTACTAGATTACTCGATGAGGCGGATTTAATAGGGGATTTGACTCTCGACCCTATATACATATTATATAATATAGACGATAGTAATCTATAAGTTTTTTTATTACTATTTCCCCGTATTAATTTATATTCAATAGTATACTTACTAATATTATAGTATTTATAACTTCGACGACATTAATAATATCCCCTCTATAATACATTTTACTAAAGAATCCTAGCTCGAGATATATGAGTTCTTCTATAACTATAACCCGACACATATATATTATCTCAATAACTAATATATAAGGTACCCTAGATTAAAGAGATATACTCGACTATACTAGGCTTATATTATATAGTAACTATTTAAGGGTAAGACCGAGGGTATCTATAGAGCTATCCTCGCTAAGGGAATTAGTCTAGGTAAGACATATGAGACTTATTTATTCTACTAGGTTCAGAATATAATTATTACTATAGGCTAGGACATACTAAGATCACGCGACGCGTTAATTACCCCCGAGCTATATAGCAAGTACCTTACTATAAGGACTAATAAGAACCCTTAACTAGATAATACTCGTTATCCCTCTCAGAGTTCATAGGGTATCTAATACCCGTATATTGAGAGATCTCTCTCTTCTAAGTTATTTGAGATTATAAATATCGGTCTAGTCCTCATTATTGTCCTACTAAAACTCATTCCTCACTAGAGAGACGAGTTTAAGAAGATATTCGACACCGAATACCCTAAACCCGAGGCGCTCTAAGTACGATTCTTTATTAAGTATTATAAATACCTAAAGAGTTCCTTTAAGAACCTAACTTCGAGAGACGAGAAGATAAGAAAGTAGTTCTATTACTATAGAGATAAGAACTATTATACCTATTTTATTTTTCTTATATATTCTAATAGGTCTATTATATTAAAGATTAATAATATCTAAAGATTCAAAAGTAAAATAACTAGTCACTCTATCTTCTCTACTTTCTTTTAGGACGAGTTCTACGAGAGCCGGAACCCCGCGTCGCTATATAGCTTATTCTTTTTCAAGTAAATAAGCTAAAAGTCTACTTACTCTACCTATCCTAGCTTATACGGTCTCTCTAGAACTCCGATTATTAAAACTATTAAGGATATTTCGTATATAATTAAGACAATCTAATCCAAAGAATAGCTATAGATAGACTACCCGAGATATACTAGCTATATCACTAATATCGAAATTCTTATAAAGAGGTATAACGATTTACTAAAGGAGGGGACCTCCTTAGGGAATATACTTAAGGGGAGAATAGAGAGTTAAATAACACAGAGAGAGAATCAGAAAAAAAGGTACGAGAGCTATACTCTATAGACTTAAACGAGGCCTTACTTCTAGTAATAGCTGTCTATAGAGCAGCTAACTTATGGTTTAGAAGACCGATAGTCCCCTTACCCCCGATAATATAGTCCTTTATAATAGTTAATATAGAGGAAGAGTATATTCCTTTTATTAAAATACTAGTAGATAAAATAAAGGTAAAGGCGGATTTTATATAAGAGAGGTTACTAGAGAAGTAGACTAGAGATAGTAAAAAGGTACCTTAACTTATTCGCGACGATTCTAGGCTTAAGGGTAATATAGTCTTCATATAGGTTCAGTTTTACGTATCATTTCTAGTATACGTAAAAGTATTCTACTCTACTATAGAAGCTAGTGAGACTATCTCTCTTCTCGTAAGCTATATCTAAGACTAATCGCTATATATTACGAAGAGTAAGAAGAAAATCGACTCGTCATAGTATAGGAAGTACTTCGAGTAGCTCATAGAAGGTAGCTAAAAGCTTAAGGAACTTAGTAAGTTTCTAGATAAGATAAAGTCGTGTTCTATAGGGAGTTCGAGGAATAAAAAGATAATTATTAGATATAGTAGTCTACCTATAGTAGCTCTCCTTCGACTAGTTAGTACCCCTTTCTTATACTCCGTTTTGGAAATAACTAATTAATCTCTAACTAATACCTTACTATAGTAGTTCCTCCTTAAATACTTAGATATACTAATAGTTATCTTATACCTAGATATCTCTAATAAGGATAGAGGCATACTAGTTAGATCTTTTAGTACGAGGGCTAATAAGGACGAGAATTATAAGAACTAAGAGGCTTACGAAGTTATCGTTCTTATCTCTAATATGAAACTTCTCATATCGAGTTATAATATTCAAGAAGTGAATAATATTTGTATCTTTAATCTACTATAGACTCTAGACTAGTAGGATTAGACCATTAGTAGAGGCTACCGAAGTAGCTAGGATCATAATATATATATTAAGACTCTTATAGCTCTTAGAAATAGGATTAAGGCGAGGATATACTATACCTTCTAGGTATATAAGTAAGTCACCGACTTCTCATTCAATATCACTAATAGTAAGAGTGAGAAGAAGGAGGCTAAGAGACTACGATAGCGATTAGCGAAGTAGGTACGAGAACATCTAGAGGTATTAGAACGAGAACATATAGAGAGAGAAGAGTAAGAATATTTAGAAAAAGAGTACGAGGATACGGAGATAAGTAATACTTAGTAGTTAGCGAAGTAGGCACGAGAATATCTAGAGGGGTTAGAATAAGAATGTATAGAGAGAGAGGAGCGAGAATATTTAGAGAAAGAGCTCGAGGATATAGAGATAAGTAATACTTGAGTTTAGTAGACATATATACTAAATCAAAAACCTTCTCTAAATTTATATCTACTTTAGTAGCTATTTTCAAAACACTATAGATTAGACAAATCGACTCGTATTAGCTCTCTTTTAGATCTCGATAGTACTTCTATTTCCTTTATATTCTTACGATAATATATAAACTCTTAGCGGTTTAGCGAGTACTTATTTACTAATATACTATTCTAGTTATTTAGCCTAATTTCGAGATACTAATTACTAAGAGCTAGATACCTAGGTACTAAAACTCGCTGGATACTAACTACTAAATACTAATTACTAGACACTAGATACTTAGATACTAGATACTTAGATACTAGAACTCCCTAGATACTCAAATACATAGATACTAGATACTTAGATACTTAGATACTAGATACTTAGATACTAGAACTCCCTAGATACTCGAATACATAGATACTAGATACTCAGATACTAGAACTCCCTAGATACTCGAATATATAGATACTAGATACTCAGATACTTAGATACTAGATACTCAGATACTAGAACTCCCTAGATACTCGAATATATAGATACTAGATACTTAGATACTAGAACTCGCTAGATACTCGAATATATAAATACTAGATACTTAGATACTAGATACTTGAATATATAGATACTCGAATACATAGATACTAGATCCTTAGATACTAGATCCTTAGATACTAGATCTTCAGATACTAGATCCTTAGATACTCAAATATATAGATATTAGATACTCAAATACCTAGATACTAGATATTAGATACTCAGGTAAGCAGGTACTCGGATACTTAGTTACTTAGATACTAGACACTAGATACTAGATACTAGATACTTAGATATATAGGTACTTAGTTACTCAGATACTAAAACCCGCCGGTAACTAGTTACTAGACACTAATTACTCGAATACTAAGGTACTAATTACTCAGGTATCGAATACGAGATTATATTCAATAGCTTAACTATAAGTAAGATTTCGGTTTCGAATAACGTAGCTTAAACGGTAAACTGACTAGTAGCTCACCGGATCAACTACCTATCGCTCGACACTAGGCTATAATTTATCTAGTTATACTATTAATTATTTTATAATCGACGACAAAACCTATAACTAGATTCTAGCTCTTCTCTTCGACCTTATAATTAGCTACGATACCTTAATTATACGACGTAGATTTTTATAAGATAGAGGATCCTTTACCTATTCTAGTATTACCTGAGTTCTCTCGCTATATGAACTGATAATTATAGTAGACTCAGGAATTATACCCCCGTGAACCTCGATAATCTACTCCTAAAGGAGACTCATACGAGATTACTCTTCAAGCTCTCCTCTTACTATTATCCTAGGTATTATCTACTATACATCGAATTACTAACTTACCCTAGACTCGAAACTTAACCCTTCGAGCTAGGTAGATAGTACCCTACTTAATACCTCTAGCTACCTCCTAGATTATTACGAACTACGAAGCCTCCCTAGTAGATTAATAAGGCGTATTACCTCCTTAATACTATAAGTATTACTTATATCCGTCTCGCCCTAGTAGGCCTTTTACCGAGTATATCGTTCTTACTAGTTTCTTTGAGGGTACTTATACGAATTATAAGGTTAATAATACTATATCTCGATACTCTCTCTATTCTTATATACTTTACTCCTCTAAGATGATTTAATATTCCTACTTACTAATATAACTACTACGCCGAATACTAGTAGTCGTATAATAGCTCGCCTTCTATAACTAGCTCTCTCACTAGTAAGTACCCTCGGTATAGATTTCGAAACACTTAACGAGAGGGCAGGTAGTATAACGTATAAGGAGATAGTAATATAAGTAGGATAAGCTATAATATACTTAATAACCGTATTAGACGAGAGGAGGGAGCGTTCGAACCTTACGAACACCCCCGGATAGTCTATTCCCCCCCCCCCCCCCTAGGAGTATCTATAATACCCTCTATATTACGAGTTTCTAGTTCTATATACTTCTATCTACTCTTATTTCTATAT
Source organism: Hyaloscypha finlandica (assembly GCA_021399475.1). NCBI lineage: Eukaryota > Fungi > Ascomycota > Leotiomycetes > Helotiales > Hyaloscyphaceae > Hyaloscypha > Hyaloscypha finlandica. The sequence continues at coordinate 102,073 of JAJTUR010000134.1, forward strand.
ATAAGTTGACTCGTTTCTATTCTATACCTTATAATCCGTTCCTATTACTCGAAGGAAAAGATAAGGGGTTATACTTTAGAGTATATTAGATTCTCTCAATCCTACTTCTCTGATTACTTCTATAGATAATACTCGTTATATCTATACTAATATTATTCTATACCCTCCTTTATACCTAACTAACTATCTTCGATCACGTTATAATATCGGTAAGGCGACAAACAAAGGGTTAGTAGGTATATAGTACTAGTAGAGCCCCCGAAGGTACCGAATCTACTTTATAGCTCTTTTACTTAGCTAATAACATAGCCTATAGGAACGACGATTACTACGAACAAGAGCTCGACAAAGTACTATAGTACAGATAATCCTAGCTATAGCCCTTCGACAAAGAAAGCTAAGGTACTTAACAAGTCCCTTGATACGTTTAACGACGTCTTAGAGCTAAATTATACTATTTCCTTTAGTACTAAAGAAGGCGACCTACCCGCTATAGTAAGTAGGGAGGATTCTACCCCGAAGGATAATAATTCTAGCCCGAAGGATAATATCTCGACCTCGCGAATCGATAATTCCGCCCCGAATATTAGTATTTCTACTACTAGAAACGATGATTCTAGTACAAAGAGTTATAATTCTAGTATAGGAGCTAATAATTACGCTATAAAGGATAATATTAGCCCAATAACTAATACCGACCCTCTTATAGCCTTAGAACCCCCCGTTAGTATCCGCTACTTCGAGAATTACCTATCGTAGATAGTAGACCTCGACTACGACAACTTCCGATTTATCGAGAAGGGTCGACCTAAGCTCATAGAACATTATACTAACCCCGAGGGGCGAGAAGTTAAGTAGGACACTAAGCTCTTAATCTAAGGTTATCTTAATACCTCGGGTTTCTACTCTCTTAAGGAGACGAATCATTACGAGGACAACCCTAAGGCGAAAGTATACTATAGGTATAAGCTCTATCTTATAGATAAAGATACTACTATAGTATATCGACTCTACGAGACTAGACTAATAGCTAAGGACATAAAGGGCTCTATATCCCTTAAGTAAGATATAGGGACTCTTACCCGAGTTAATACGAGACCGAACTAGGACATTCAAATAGATAACTTTCCTTTCCTTTATGAAGGGTCTCTATATATAGGAGGGCTCATAGGCCTACTATTAATACTAAACGAGTTCTATATTAGAGATCTAGTTATTATAGAGTTTACTATATAAGGATATAGTTTCAATAAGAGGGAAAGGTATACTTTAGGCCTCTATAGTTTATATAAGATTAAGTCGGGTTCTAGGGTATTACTAGTAGATATAACAGATAACCTAAGTCAAGATACCTTATTTACGGTAGAGACTCCCCGCTATATGAGGGCCCCATAACCCGTATTTTAACCTCTCTCACTATATTGTATTTTTATTATCTTTTATAGCCTCTCCGCTTTTCCTACTTACTTTTATATTATATTTAGGGTCTTAATATATGTACTAATATACTAGATACAAGCGTCGTATTATCTTACCTTATAGGGAAAGAGACTTGATTATCGGGTTAGATCAACGTTTATTATAGTAGACCTAAGCCAACTATATATAAGAGTTAGGTGAAAACACTATATTCTAAAGAGGTTAAGTGAAATTATAGACTACCCTAAGTTATTATAGACTCATATATCGAGATTCTAATCAGAATCAGGAGGACTAAAGAACTTCAGAAGATTAGACTTATCTATCCCTATTCCCTATAACTAATTATAAACCTCTTATACTATTACTACAGAAACTTCTACGATACCTATCTACTCTATCCAAAACTTGATATTCGAGAACAAGCCTTCTAGTTTCTTTAGGAGGAAGCTCTTCAAGCCCTAAATATAGTCGAACTTAGACTCACTTACGACTTTCACAGGTAGTACAAAGAGATTAAAAATATTTTCGAAGCTATATAGAGGGACCTTCTATTAAATCGTAATACGAAGAGTATATAGTATCTTGAGATCCATATAAATTCTACTCTTTTAAGGATAGAAGTAGAGATCGAAGTTACCCGGTTCTCTGATACTTAGAATACCTAGGTAATATACCTTTAGATTATAATATAATTATATAAGGGTACCGGGTTTAACGCAAGGCGCTTAGTATAGATTAGCTAGGGAACTAAGATAGAAAGCTAGCTCATTAGTATCCGAATTAATACTTATATCTAGCTCTATATAAAATATCTCGATCTTAACGCCTTATTAGTTAAGTAGTATTAGTCATAATATAGTTATAGGAATCTTATATCTTATCTTCTAGGTTACCCTACTAACACAAGTACTTTAGATAGTCCTAGTAATCCTTCCTTCGAACCACCTATACTACTATTATCCTTAGCTAGTTATACTTATTTATCGTCAGAGATATAAGGAGAGGTCGAAGACACTATCTTTCTTAAAAGCGGTTAGTGATAATAATTATAGTAGTGATTCGGAATATTAAGTATTTACTCTTATAACTAATATAGTAAGCTAATCACATTAGATATAAAGTAGGTATATATCGAGGCTTAATAATAGACGATCTATGTGATCGCGATTCTTAACGATTAAGTATTAGTATAATAGGATAACTAAGGGTATATTAGTATCTACTCCGTATTAAGTAAAGGGGGACTTACGAGAGAGATTATAGAGTCGTATAATAGGTTCGAGATATCTAGAGATTATAGAGTCTTAAAACTATCGAATATTAAGCGCGTCTAAGCTAATAATAGCTCATTCACCTTTAGAACACGTTATATTTAATTGAGTACTCAGGATTCACTAATTTCGAAGCCTTCCCTAGGTAATAATCCTCGGATATTTACTAAGATACTCGCCTCAGATACCTACTTCAGATACTTACCTTAGATACCTACTCTAGATACCTACCTCAGATACCTACTCTAGATACCTACCTCAGATAGTTATCGAGATACCTACCTCAGATACCTACTTCAGATACTTACCTTAGATACTTACTCTAGATACTTACCTCAGATACCTACTCTAGATACTTACCTTAGATACCTTCTCTAGATACTTATATTAGATATTTATCGAGATACCTAACTTAGATACCTACTTTAGATATCTATCTCAGACGCTTACTCTAGATATAACCCTTGATATAAGTATATATCCTTCTGCCCTCTCACCTTTACTAGAGACTAGATCATCTCGATCTTATCTAGAGATTCCGAACCCTTATTATAAGTACGTATCCTTCTATTACTTAGCTCTATCACACCTAGTAGTCTTATACTCTAGCTACCTTTCATTTACTTCGAAATTAGTAAAAGAGATCCTAATATACCTAAAGAGAGTTCTCTATCAGAACGTAATATAATGACTAGTCTACTAACGACCTCATCCCCCGCTAGTATTATAGTAACTAGTCTACTCTAGTTAACTATTCGTTTTACCTCTAAGCTAATAATGTCCTAGGTAATAGTACAACTATTAGCCCTCAAGCTAGTATTAGTCCATAGTCTAGGTAACCTCCCCTTACTAGCTACCCTCTCACAAATAGTAATCCTTTAGAGACTATTAATCAAAGTAGTACTTTACCGAGTAAGATAATTATAGAGGATAAAATTTCTCTAATACCCTACTAACTATTCTTATAGTATCTTCTAATCCTCTATAAGTATAGTAATTAAGCTATCTCGTAAGGTAAACGAAACTATACGATAATATCAACGACGTATTCCAATTATTTAACGAGTTTACCTTTCGTAGTAGATATAAGACGAATCTATATCACACCTCTAAGACAAGTAGTATAAGTAGTATAGGTAGAGCCTTCCGTCGAGCGGTTCTCAATTATAGCCAGCGCTACGATTTCCTATTCCTAGAGCTAGATTTCTCAGTAATCGAAGTAACATTTATCTTTATAGTAGGAAAATATGGACTAGATACTCGGTAATACCTCGAGAAGATCTACTAAGCTATATACGCTTATCTTAGTCATATTAACTCTCACGAACTAGAAGCTCTTACATTAAATACATAGTAATTAGAGGCTCATATAGAACAAGTACTAATTAGTTCTATATTCGATATCTGAGCTTTGAGAGTCGAGAGAGATTTAGTAGGGTAAGTAGGGGGAAAATAGATCCATATATATTATTTTAGAAATAGAAGACTTCTGAGTTCCCTTTAAGTAATAATTTATAGTTAATATATTAAGAAACCTATCTTAATTCTCTTAGGTAAGCTTTGAGTAGACCCTTTATAGGCTACTAGTACCCCTATACAGGCGAGTTCCTCTTAGGACAGACGAATACTAAAGTATATACTTTAGCTATAGCCCCGGCAGAATTCCTAAATAGGAAATTAGTTATCGTTTAGGCGATTAATAGTTATTATATCGATTTTAGGGTTATCTCAAAGCATTAATAGTCTAGTATTAAATATTACCTACACGTGATAGTAGACACGAATTATGTAATAACTATAAGCCCGATTACTTATCCGATTAGGAGAAATGAGGGCCGATACTACCGCGTAGTATCGTCCCAGATTTGGGCTAGGTCGTATAATACAGAATAAGCTATTTACTACAAACTCCCCAGGTCACGTGGGCAGGGGCGGTAGTAAGCGTTCTAGGATGACTTTGCAACGTAGGGTCTATTGACTTCTCCTTAATACTTCGCTAGGTATTAAGGTTAAGAAATGAGAAAATAACTACGATTCCCCGCTATGGAATAAAAGACTAAGAAGCTTGCCAAAAATCATTTTTTTTAGCCCCTAGAGAGCTCGTGTTTTTTAGCCCCCCTAGAGCGAGCGTACACCAGGGAGGTTGAAGGTAGCTTGTGCGTGGCTCGCCATGCACGCTGTATTTCAACAGGTAGGAGATTTCATAATGGTCACGTGATCCCTGGCCTCATCGCAAATGCCCTCGAAGATCGTATGTTCGATTCGGGTCGTATTCCACAAAGGAAGCTATAAGATGAGAAATCGTGAGAGGTTGTGCTAGAATATTCTCGAAGAAGCCCGATGCTTCGCGAATTTGCTGGTCCTGAGTCACATTAAAGGCCGCCTGCAGCTGAAACTCGCTTGCAAGGCAACCGCAAAGGGCTTTTTGGAGCGCGGGGTGGGTGCGCATGTTCAACTAGCTGTTTATCTACATTCATATCCCGAAAAGCTGTGCTCCTTGTAAAGTCCCCATGGCCAAAATTGACACTCGTTCAAAAGATGGCAACAATCAATTCCCTGAGCCCGGAATTGTTCGAGCAAATCTTCGAATACGTCGCGGCAGATTCGGACAAATTCAAGTACTTACAATTGTCGTCCACATCGGAGATCTTTGATACCTGTTCCACAATACACCCCATGCTTCTCGTCAACAAGTCCTTCTACGCCTCAGCGCAACGAATACACGACCGACACAAACACCTCATCATCCGCGAGGAAAGTGGAGACGGCGACACCCAGAAGACCCTTCAATTCATGTCTGAACTTCTGCACGATCCGCCTAAAACAGAGATCCTAAAGGCCATCCGGGATTTAACCATCACGTGTGAGCTATATTGGAGGCGTCGTGAGGTTGGGCCTGGTGAGCCAGGTGAACCCGTTAATGGATCAACTTATGAGAAGTACATTGAAGAGATGGTCACCCTTGTTTCCAAAATTCCCAAGTTGAGGAATTTAACCTTTAAGGGGGATCACCCGATCCCTTTGTCACTTCTCCGCGTCCTTGAGAAACACCAACCTCAATGCAATCTCCATATCCGAGAATGGCACCGAAAAAGTGCAGATATGGATCACAACGACCCGGCAGAAATTGCTCTGGCACAGTCGCCAAACCTTCGTACAATCACAGTCGAGCTCTGGGATGATGGGAGCACTGGACTTGACCTGCGAAAGTACGCCCTGAAACGCATCGTCTTGCTGTCTCCGAATCTTGAGAGTGTGGATATCAAAGAAGGGGCTTTGGGATGCCTTTTGCGCTCTTATTCTCCACACGAAAGAGCCCAGATGGACGAATTGGGCGCCCAGTTCACCACTGGCAAACCATCGCAAAACAACATCAAGAGCCTGACATCAAGAGGCGGTGATCATATTAAGATGCTGGAGGACGTGACCAACATGAGGAAGTTGGAGAGCTTGGATATCGGCTGGATTCCAAATTTTGCCTTCTTTTGCCCGTTGACAAGCAGACCTCGGCTCGAGAACTTGAAGCATCTAGCTGTGGAAATGGGACATTGGTACGACCCCGGAACGCTTCTTCCGGAGACATATTTACGAGATTTCCTGGCTGTTTGCTCACCTCTCGAGAGTCTAAAGATCACCGATCAGCGAGGCCGAGTTGATCTGTCCGTCATTCTCGATACTCACCGCCACTCACTTCGCAAACTTCATCTCCACGAAAGCGAACCAAAACACTCGGACGAAAGCCCCGACCGCCATTTCCTCTCTCTAGAAGGCATTCGGGAGGTGCGGAGGCGATGTCCTCAATTAGAGGAGTTTACGGTCGATATGGAGCGTGTTCCTAAACAAGGGCAGACCAGAGAAATCCTGGAAGAGCTTGCGAGGTTCGAAAAATTGGAGAAGCCCACGCTGTACTTTCCACTGGACCTCGTGAATTTCGCTTCACCTTCAGACACACCAAAAGCGCCTTCGTTACTTGGGTTCAGGAATCAAGTGCCGGCTAACCACGTTCCTGCGGAGCCTTTCAACCGCAAGTATACATCCTCTTGGCTGGAGAACATCTATTCTCTATTGCTCCATCAGAGAAGAGTCAATCACTTGCCGCCTTTCAAAGAAGTTCGCATCAAGCTAGGGGAATGGGAACGACAGCCACCCATGGGCTTACCATGTGACTGGGAATGTTTGGAAGGTCGACATAAGCGGTGTTTTGTTTTGAAGCAATATGAAAGAGATGATTCAATGGATAAAATTGAGATCAGAATTTTAAGGTTAGAGAACATATATGAAGAGAAAAGTGTGAAGGAAGAAAGCGAGATCAGGCAAATTGTGAATTGGGAACCGTAAAGTACGTAAGATGATAGGAGATGTTGGCAATTTGGTAATTACTTATTCATTTCAACATTATGGCTGAAAACTTTTTGCCCTTTTCATAAATGCAGATTGTTCTCGAGGTGCCAGAACGGGGCAAGGCAAAGCCGAAGGGAACCGAGAGCGAAGCTCCTAATGAGAGTTCCGTACCTTGCTGCGAACCACATCACCTTCATCTTATTCCACCTCAGATCCCGGAGGCAAACTACAATTAAACACTAGTAGCTATCCTTATACCTCTATTTTCAAAATGTATTATTAAATGATTACTTTCTTTCACAGTAATAATTACTATTATATTACTATAGCCTCTACTTTTAGTAGTACTATCTTAATTCAATCTTGAAGTATTTCCCAATTATAATAGCTATCGTCCCATAATTGCTACAGACTGGTTTTGAGCTAAGCTTCAGGTTAGGCTCAGCGTTTCAGTGGTTTTAGCCTTACTCACTTATTCACCACAACACCTCACACTCTCCTTTACTCCTTGGCTTTAGATTCTAAAAGACAAGAAGTAGAGATCGTTGTGCTTCGTTCCGATACTCTAGCTCCGCCGTCACACCAATAAACTCTATACTCTTAGTAAGTTGGCATACTAATCTCTCTTTACTTTAGTTGAGATAATAGTGAAGAGAGGATCGCGGGAACACAACACATAATAATAAATCAAACAAGTGCGTGCACGAACCAAGGAAGCATCGTGTGGGTGAAGTGTGTATTGGATTGCTTAAGGTCCTCTTTGTTGAAAAGGAGGAAGGCTAAAATACAAAGGGAGCGAGAAGCTAAGGAATCACGTGTGAACACGCAACTTGCCCCGTGTCCACCAGATCCCCACTACAATAGTTATAAGCAAGCTATTTAAAGCCTTATTGCTTTAGGCTTATTAGGATTACCTTTAAATTCGGTATTGTTTTTTTAATAGGCATTTCCGCAGGAGAAAAAGCTTTTGAAAATCATTTATTTAGTTAGTGAAACGAGTTGTAGTAGTTAAATAATCATTGCTTAAGTAGTAGTCAATGTTTTTTTTTAACATTTTTTGGCGGTTGGGTGGTCTGGGCGGTTGGCTCAGGGATCCTTCTAACGCCAGCTGCCTGTAACACAGCCACCTCTTTAAACCTTTCAAGATTTCGTGACGGTATTCGTTGTCGCTCCCCTGTCACACTAATCAAGGCTCCTTGCCGAGCTGATTGAGACGTCCTCTGCCGCTGAGCGAGAGTTGAGCCGCCTGGAAGAGCCCACTTTCAGGACCACACATTTCTGCAGAAGCCCCTAAATTGGGCCGAACCTTGTTTTAGGCCCATGACCTGCTGTAACCTCTTGGATGTGCCGATTATGAATGATGTGCGTTCTCGTACACAAGCGATGGCTGCCTGATATCAATTATGTGATAGGCCTAATGGCAAAATTTTCAGGCAGCAGTGCAGGCAACCTACCAGCAATAGGTTGTGGAGTAGGCTGACCTTGCAGTTGCTGCATGCAAGTGTCCTGATTTCCAGACTGGTTGCTATGAGGGTGTAGGGCGGCAAGTCCCTATTGAACCCTCGTGGCTAACACCTTCAGCAATCGTTCACAGCACTGGTGCCTGCCGACGCGTGAAGCAGCGGGAGTGTGGCTATCGTTAGAGACCAAATGTCGCAGCAAGTGAAAGGTGAAAAAAGAGATATAAGAGGCTGCTCTCAAACTGGGGCCGTGAGACCAGAGCAAGATAACAAGCATGCTATTTCGCCTTAAACATTGTACCTCCTTTATATCACTTTCTCAAGACAGCTACAGAGATGGCGATCATCCTAGGCGGCCTCGCCACTGCGGACACGACCCTCAGCCTGGCCTCGACCGCTTACAATGCTGCCAAATGGCTGTGGACGACAGCCAATGGGATTAGGAAAGCGTCTGAGCTTTGGAAAAGCATCGAAAAGGATTTAAATATAACAAAGACAAAAATCGAACTGTTAATCCAAACCGTCAAGAAGATAACCGAAGGCTCCGTGCCCAACTCGTCCTCTATCGTGGCGCTAAAGAGTCTAAAAGGAAAACTAGAGGCCGACTTGTAAAAGATCAAGAGCCGCCCTTAAAGGGAGGAACCGACGAATAAGCGTCATCGTGTTAGCTTTGCGGTCACGGACAAGAGGAACCTCCGTGAGCTCCCCGGTCAGCTCGAGACGCACGCAGGCGATCTCCTGGCCTGGCTCCTCCTCTATGACCTCAGTAACCCTCCTTCTCCTGCCCCGGAGACTCTGCACCAGCTATCAAGCTGACACCGGACCCGGCTTACGTCTGCTCGAGAACATTGGTGGTAACCGGTCTGATAGTTAGTGCCTCCGTAAGCATGGAGCGTGCCGACGGCCAGGTGCTCTTCGACTGGGCGAGTTGTAATCAGTATGGTCTGTATCCGCGGCGTAGGAGAAAGCGATGGGGATTATAGGTGGGTAGGTACTACTTACCCCGCTAAAGCATTTGCCGTTCCATATGTCCCAGGTCCGCGGCACTGATTTGTGAGGAGAAACTTGACGGACGAGAGGATTGCTTGGCAGACCGGAAGGTATTCGGGACTCGTATGGCATTGACTTAATGGCTCTAACCATTAATGAATCGATATTAAACTGGAGCAAGCTAATATACACAAGGTAGCTCATACTTCATATTCATTGTCAGCCAATAAACACACGGTAACAACATAAAAGAAAACCGTATCCCTTCAAAGCATACTCCTCTCCTCTGCCACAAGACAAAGAAGGCAATCCCCAAGGCGCACATTCAAAGCATACATCTTCCTTCAACCACAACACAACAAGGTAGCTCCCGAGGCGCATACTGGCGGCTAGGGCAAGGTGAACAACTCAAAAGAGAAGCATCGACGACGAAGACAACAGAAACAAGTATGGGAAAAGTGCAGCCGAATTCCACCACGGAGGCGGTCCCGAGGCGCACACTTCCAGGAGCAGAGACTTCCCCCTCGCCAGGAGTCTCATCAACGGAATCGGGGAGAGGATAGGTAGGTCGCGTAATACCAGAGCCTAGAAACGTAGTATTAATCCTTGTTACCTAATATCGGGGACGCCAATTTGGGTAATACCAGGGACCACAGCGCCAACTCCCTTACGATTAGTCTTGCCAATATATGGCTACTGTAATTGGTATATAAGCATATCGTCAAAGTCTTCATCGTACTCATCCTCCTTGAGGCGTGCGGTAGCTCATTCGACATATGGTCCAACACGGGCCTTTCCGGCCGCTTTTCGAATTCTGGCGGACTTGCCAGCTGCCTTACGCTCATCTCCCCTCTTCTTCTTGTGTTGATGACTGCCGTTGACCACACTTGGCAACCTTTCGCCGGTTTTCTGTATATAACACATAAATATTAGCTAAGAGCTCTTCTGGAAATTTCAGGGTGTATAATGAAAAAGGTGAAAGGTTGTGGATACGTACGTTCTTCTTGGCTCCACGTCTGGTTCCGACCGCGCTGGGCCGGCCGAACACGACTGGCACCTCAAGGTGTACCGCCATCCGGAGCTGCAAGCCATGACCACCGACTACAACTTCGGCAACGACATCTACGCGCTTGGCGTGTGCCTGCTCGAGATCGGGCTCTGGACCGCTCTCGTACTCCCGCCGGCTGCTGCCTCGAAGAAACTACAGTCGACTGGCGGCGTTGTGCTTGTCGATCGGCCAGAGAAGGAGCTGAAGGAGGCACTCAACAGTCAACCGGAGGGGGTGGTGCTGTCGGCGCTGAAGGAGGCGGCATGCAGCACGGTTGCCTCCCTGCTGCTGGAGAAGGTGCTGGACATGCTGGGCGTGGATGGGAACAACGAGGCCGACGCTGTCACGAAGTTTAGAAATGAGGCGAGCCAGACGCTGAGAAAAGAGAGTTGCGAATGCCTCGTAGTCAAGTGTCTCACGTGCCTAGAGGGTGGCTTCGGCGACATCGACTTCAAGACAATGGAGCAGGAGGACGCCTGCATCACCCTAGAGGCGGAGATTGTGGCGCCGCTACGGCGGGTGAATCTGGGAGTGTAGCTACTCTAAAAAGGACTAAATGATATCGTCTCTAAGGAAAGCTGCCGGTGAGATCCAGTAGACAAATAGGCAGAAGTGAACCAAGGTACCAGGTAGAACTGATCGACCGGGTAAACGCACGATACATGATACGAAGGAGATTTCTAGAACTGTGATTCTGTGTCTTTTTTCTAGAAAAGAAGCGTGAAGCCCGCAGAAGCTTAGGAGCCAGGCTGAATACACCTTAGCGCCATAATTAAGCGAAATGCGTGCCTGAGGCTTAAGCGAATTTTCCACCTCACACCGGGCAGATTATCACGTGCAGCAGCATGGGATTCAATACAATTTACCCCTGAACACGAGGAAGCTATAAACTTGCCCTTCCTTTTACTTCCTCGCACTACGTCTTATATCTCGAGCCGATTAATTACTCTCTTAATAAGTGTCTACCTTATTTCCTACTATGAGACCCTAGTCTAGACATAACACCCTTACAGCCTCGATAGCTTTTCAGTAGTTAAATAAATTTCGAGTTAGTCTTATATAAGAGACACTAGCACCTCTAAAAAGCCGTCCCCGGCCTGATATATGAAATTAGGTATAATTGCTATCTACATACACTCGCGGAGTTCAGCGATTGCCACCTGTCCCCTTTATCTCCTACGGTATATAAGAGCATCTGGCAATGCTGCCACAGGTCTCTAGTTTTGTACAGTACCTAAGTCGCTCGTTTTGGGATTTCACGTGTGGAAGAACTCTGTCACCTGCGGGCTTATTTAGAAACCATTGAAGAATGCCTTGAAGATGCCGCTTGAGTGAAGGACAATTCGCGAGGCGGCGTGGAGTTAATGAGTTCACGAAGCAGCCCGGGAAGGTGTATTAAACAGCAACGATCGTAGATTTTATATGCATCTATGCCATTCCATGTACATGTGTACCATAGTCAGCCAGTGACACTTTCTCTTCTTATCCCTATATTATATCCCATGGTATCTATCTTCCCACCTTCCCTGCAAGGAATGCAGTGTAATGCACCTCCTCCTAACTTAATTACATGTGAAAGAAAAAAAGCGTGCGTCTATCTGTCTAGACAGCCGTCTCTCCCGATCTCTCCTTCCCATCACTCTCCGCCTCCTCGCTGCCAGCGCGATACCCCCGACCCACATGGAGCGTAGGATCATAGTTCGGCGTTCCGGGAACCTCGCCAGCCAACTCCTCGAGCGTCTTGCGCTTCGTCTCCGGGATCAGGAAGGAGATAAAGAGGCCGCAGAGCATGAACAAGGCGAAGATCTGCATTACGTGGTTAAGCCAGGGTGAGGCTGCCTTGCCAGTTGCGCCTGCCTTGGCACCCCGGGTGCGGAGAGGGCCGAAGACGCACTGCGCGATAATAGCGCCGACTTTGCCGGAGGCGGCGGAGAAGCCGTGCGAGGTGGAGCGGTAGCGGGTGGGGAAGCACTCGCCGGGCACGATAAAGGTGGTGCTGTTGGGGCCGAAGTTAAAGAAGAATTGGGCGAGGACGTACAGAGCCAGGAGGGCATGGCCGGACAGATGGTTGTACGCGTAGCCAATGACGATAAAGAGGATGGTGAGCATAGTGAAGCCGCCGATCTGGATGGGCTTGCGGCCAAGGGTATCAATGGTTGCGACGGAGACCCAGTAACCGGGGATGGCGCCTGCGCAAACCAAGATCAAGTTGCCAACTGCGTTGCGGTAGAAGATCTCGTACATGGTGGAACCGCCGGACCAACCGATGGCAGACAGAATGATGGAGTTGTTAAGACCGAGACCGTAGTAGGCAACGTCGAGGAAGAACCATGAGCCCGCCGTGCCCAAGAGAACCTTGCCGAACTTCCATTGGCCGTAGTGACCCCAAAAGTCGCGGAACGAAGCCTTAGGGATCTCGAGAGCGGGAGAATCTTGAGCCATGGCGGTGACACGACGTATCTCATCTGGGTTGCCCTCGGCCTTTCCTTTCATGTAGGCACTGACATCCTCTCCTGCCTTCTCGACATCACGGGCGACATCGAAAGTGTAGCGCGGAGTCTCGGGAATGGTCAGACGGTAGTAGAGCGCGATACAGCCTGGGACGGCACCGAATCCGCTGTTTCTGTTAGAGACGAAAAGAATCCGAGCGAAGTGGCTTACACAATCACACGCCACATCTTGTCAACGGCAAGTTGGCAGTCACCCTTGCAGGTGGAAGCCTTGGTGCCGAGGAGAAGCGACTCCTTGAAGCCGGCCGTAACGATCAAGGCGATGATGGCCGCAACGAACTGGCCAATGCCCTGCATGGCAAAGACAGCGTTCATCATGGCACCTCTCCATTTGGTGGTCGCGAACTCAGATGTGATGATGGAAGATAATGGGTAGTCACCACCGATTCCAATACCCTGGTCGAATTAGCCTAGTTTTTACCCCTGAATCGTAGGCTTACCATGAGAACACGCCAGAAGATGATGATACCAGTGATAGAGATGGCGCGGGAGGAAGAAGAAAGAGCCTGAGCGAGGGTTGCGAAGATGATAATGATCAATTCGAGTCCGTACATGCGCTTTCGTCCGACGACGTCTGCAAGATAACCGAAGCCCAGCTGGCCGAGAACCGTTCCTCCGGATGTGGCGACCTTAATGGCGGTATCGGAGTTGGTGGGGATGGTGCCCTTGGATTTGCTGTCGTTGAAGAAAACAACGCCTAGCATGGCAGTCACCAGGTTGATAGCGAAGATCTAGGGCTTGTTAGACGCGTCTGAGTGTGGATATGCGGAGAGCTTACATCGTAGGAGTCAGTGAAGAATCCGATACCAGCAACAACACAGGCGCGGACGTGGTACCATCCGAAAGGGGCCTTGTCGATCTCAGCGAGGGCGAGTCGTCGTCGCTCGTTGGGATCGGCAACGTGTGCGAAGTCATTATTGAAGTTGTGGAAAGCGGCATTGCCTCCGGAGGTCTTGTTGGTAACTCGAGGAGCAGCCATTATATCGGCGTGTCGATAGACAGATCGAGAGGACGGCACAAGAGATCCTGTTGGCAGTCGCTTGCTTGTTGATGAGTGCGTGACTGGAGCGAGAAGGGTGACCAGGAGGTCGAGGGGGAGGTTTATATCAAGAAAGGCGATGCAGCTGATTTGTGCAGGGGGGGGGGGGGGGGGGTGCGATTTCCTTTTTTGGGGATACGCCTCTGGCCGGGGCTCCCTCGCTTCCGGGCGGGGCAAAAGGGACGAATGGCAAGCCATTCCGCACGCCAAGATTTAAGCTGCGAAGGGTGGCGCACAATGCTGCACGAAGGGCTTCGCTCGACGCGCCTCTCACTGGTCTGCCTCCTGTCGATCCTGTTTCCGTCTCTTCAGCCCACCCAACGCGACCGGTTTCGACGCTGCCGTCCCTCACCAGCGCCTTTTTGCACTTCACCCAGCGCAACTTGGGGTAGCTAAGCATGCTTGATTAACAGCGCTTTCCGTGGTGGTGCGTGGTAGTTTGCTGTAGCGGGGTCGTTGGCGTCTTGGAAGCCGAACTGAAGCTTCCCAAGATCACGCAGCCGCGGGCTTGGGGCCAATGACAGCTTGGCATCAGAGCACGCTCCAGCTCAGCTTCGAATTCAGAGAAGTCTCGACAGGTACAGGTACAGTCCTGCCAATCCTGCCAGTCCTGCTCGTGCCTGGCGGAGCCTCCGACCTCTGTTGCAGGAGATGAGATGAGATGATGCCGGAGGCGTGCGCGATAGCGGGGCAGCAAATCAAAGGCATTCATGCACGCCGCTATGCACGCAATCCAAGCAGAGGCCTCCCTTATTGCGCAACCTTCCAGAACAGAACATCTATCGGAGTCCACCTATGGGTACGGCTGTTTCGACAGCCTATCGGACTGCTCAGTTTCGACTCGAGCGATGTGTTCTCCGACGAGCTGTGACGGCCAGGCTGATCAGCGATGGTTTCTGCCCCGGCCGACAACTCTTTTTTGTAGCCTTTCGATCATCGAGACACGGGCACGCGACTCATGTCCAGTGTGCGCGGGGTGGACGCCTCCAGATGCGGATCTCGTTCGCTCCTGGCGGCCTGGTGCGCCTCCGTGGGAACACAGCGGCGACGCAGAAAGGATTTCCGGGAAGTTTTGAGGTCGCACTGAAGGCGAGGATGAAATGTCGTTGGGAGCGACCAATCACATCGCCGGAACCACAAAACGTGCCCAAACCGCTCGCCAGGAACGCTCCGCCGCGGGGCTAATTTTAGCGCGGGGAAGGAGAGGATCTGGTGGCGCCGCGGCCTAGAAAGGAAAGGAATAGTGCTTCTTCGGCTCTAGCTGCTTCGCTGATTTTTGCACTCTCCAGGGCCGCATCTCGCAGTACGGATTAGATTGATAAGAGATATCGAAAATCCACCGCCAAGGAGCCTCCCTCCACTGTCTTGCCTGACCTTATTTCCTTTCTTTTTTTATTCTCCTTCTGATTCCTCGGCTTCGAAGTGTGGGGCCAGATGTGTCCAAATCTCGCTCGCAGGGACTTGGGTGGGTCCCGCCAAGTCTCTCTCCTAAGAATTAGAAGGAAATCCAAGCCGGACTATCACCTTGGCAGATCCGCTCGATACATGTACATAGATCTCCCAGGCAAGAGGACGGCGGCTGGCCAACGACGGCTTTCCCTGCGCGCACGAGGGCGAGAGTGGCTTTGCTAAGCTTTGGTCATGGCGGATTTCCAAGAGTCTCAACGATGGAAGGCGCATCGCCGAGCACAGAAATTCTACGGTCTTGGGAAGATCTACGCCGGCTTGGTATGTCTTGTTTCAACGTACTGTGCTGTTTATGAGGCGGTTTTTTGTTTTGTGTTTTTTTTTTTTTTTTTTTTTTTTTTTTTTGAGGGCGGGGGACAGAAGGATGGACTTGCTCGTGTGCAAAAAGTCTTCTTTGGGTCAGCTACAGAACCACGGAACGCCTCTCTCATGCGCCGGTGCGGAGGGATGTTTTGTGGCCTGTTCACCACATCCCTCTCCTCTCCCAAAAGGACGAATTCCTGGAGTGGGGTGGCATCGGTCGCTATTGGTGGGCCTGAGGTAAGGTATGGATTAACACCACGAACAACTAACTAATCGACGATTACGGATGAGGTGAGTTTGCCGCGTTTGCACATCTCTGGAAATGGCAAGTATTCCTGCCAAATCATGTCGTGGCGTCAATGCACGTTTGGAGCCGCAAAGGGAGATGATGCCGGCCAACGCTTCACGGATGCGGAACGGCTTTGAGGTTTGAACATTTTTACGTCGAGGTGACGTTGCCACTGCTTATCATTCCTTTAGATTCGGCTCGTTCCCCCGCCACGCCCCGAGTCGAGACGGCCCTGACCAGCTGCCATTGCCAGAGTTCTCGAACCGAATTATTTCAATAGATAGCCTGTTCCAGCCTCAATCACTGTGGGAAGAAACCAATTTTAATTAAGTCACCAGGCCTAATCGCTCTATCGATAAGCACTTCACGTATGCGGTGGGCGGCAACATTGATGCTTTCTGCATCTATGTCTGTGGTTTTTTCGCGAAACGTTAACCTGACCATAGAGTCTCTATTATTAGCAATTGGAAACAAAACCGATCTTGCGCTCTGTATAATGCAGGTAACCATCATTCGCTTGACGCCCGTGCCTCCATAGTCTCGCGGATCGTCCTTACTTATAAGGACTTAGACGGAGCCGAGCTTGCACAACAAAAATGAAATGAAGAAATAACATTTCGTGCCCAGTTCGTAACAACTTCCTAACTTCCTCCTCAGCCGTGAAATAAAGATCTACCATTTTGCATGGCCGCTCACTTAGCAGTATTAGAGCTGACTTGTATAAATACCATAAGAACTGCTGCGTACCTGATATTTTGTTAGCTAGTGAAAGTTAGGACTGATTTAATACTTACGCAGCAGCCGCCGCAAGAGTTTCAAATGATCTTGCGGTTGTACATAAGGTAACCATGCAATAGAACAAGACTACAAATCCTGTGATCAGGCCAAGTTTGGATAATGTGTTGCTAATCACATCGAGAGCCCAGAAGGGGGCAATGAACATAATCAGACCCGCAATGCCGATAACGATTGATGCGAAAGCTTCGATATTATCATCATTATACCAAAAGGTTAATCCATCAACAACGAGCTCATCGCTCGGTTGCCTCTTGAAGATACCTGGGAAGAATCCTGTTCTCCACCAGACAGACTCAAGGTATCGACGTATAGGTGACTTTGATCTTGGTCGAACAGAAATCAGGTCTTCGCTGTGATTAATATACGCAGCCTCATCCTTAGAGATTGCGTCAGGGTGGTTCACTTCGAGCCATCGCTTGACGCTTCTGATATCAAGTTTTGGAGCAGGAGGGTGATTCTGTAGTTTGTAGTACTCATTGATAAAGCGGTCTAAAGTTGACATATCAGATTCGAATACACACAGTTGTCGTGGGACTAGTCTGTGACGCGACCTACTGTACTTTTCCAGAGCGATGAAGATCTTATCAAGTAGAATCTTGCGGTCCATGAAGATTTCCTGACGGAAGGAACCATTATTATAATCGTCAGGGCCAACTTCAGAATATTTCCTCTCGATGGTGTCAAGTTGTTGTTCCAGCAAACTGATGTCGTCTTGGAGTGCTAGAATGATTCTGGCGTTCAGGGTTGAAAATTGCCGGACAATCAGGAATGCGTCTGTGGACGCAACCCACCGAGAAAACACTCGATAACCAAGATATTTCCATGGGCGCTGCTCCAAGTCATACTGGGGGACATTCAATTGTGTTGCTGTGACGGAATTTTTGCTCGTGTTATCAGCTGAGAAAGTGGGACTGGAGCGATGTTGCAAAGTATGCAGTGGAAGAACGGGATCTGGCATTGTTCATGAAGCTGTAACTCTTTAGGAATTGAAGGTGGTAATTTATAGTCGTAGTAACTGCTTTTATACAAAGGCTATGTGTGGTCAAGCTCCTAAAGCTGCCTAATCCTGTGCTTTCGTCAAGATGTTCAAGCGCTGAGGCAACAAAATGCACGCGCTGAGGCAACAAGGTTACCCAAACCTTTTTCAGCCCAAGTATACAGAGCCTCGTGCACCCTTCCATAGCCGCCTCTCAAAGCACCAAAATCACCTCAATGACTATAAAGCTGCCAAAGACGAAATAAATCCTCTGCAATGGGTGTTGCCTTCGACCCTCGCCCACAGCGTAAATGTCATCCACCTCCATGTCCTCCCCCGCCTTCTGATCATGAAAATTCAACTGTTCGCTGGCATAGGCATTTGGGTAGATGGGTGTGTCTCTCTTCGGTCGACTATCCTTTGTTTTGGTATGATAACGGGATTTGGAAAGCGTGGGCTGAGATCCCTAAAGACCTTAGTAGCGTTTACCGTATACTATCTTCTCTCCTAAAACACAAAATTCCATGAGTAATTCTTCTAGTGGCCAGTGGGCAAAATGCTACCTCGAGCAACGGAGACTTATACGACGATTTGGTCCCTGATTTGGCAGCTGAGGAAGTCTGTAACAGTAGAAGAGGTATCAGGTCTGGAGGCAATGATATCCACGCGCAAAGGATCAACAAGGTAAAGGAGTGGGTCGAGATTTTTAAATTCAGGTGGTGTAAGTTTTGGCACAGGGAGGAAGCCAGTAACGTTTGTTAAATATGAACTTCGTAGTATTGATCAACTGAAAGATTTGCCATTAATGTTAAAGCGTCCCGTCGGGGCTAAGAGAAATACCACGACGCTAGTCGAAGTCTCAAGCCTAAATGCCAAGTCATCTCTATTCCTCAGCTAGCTTCCACCAACACTCTATTTTCTTCTCTCTTTGCTTCGAGGAAATGTCGCACGCAGAAATTTTCAGTTACTTGGAATATTGAGTGATATGCGGAGTCAACTGTATCCATCCTACTTATGTAACTGTTGGCTCAATGCCATCACAACTTCAACGATCTCGACCCCTCTAGTTAACAAGCTTAAGCAAATGTCATTTGGATTTACTTTAGAAATCCATCGTCGACGTACAATAGTAGTTGTCTGTAACACCGTTGAGAAGTGACATTGGAGGAAGACTTAGTAGAAATATATGCCATTGCCTTTCTATCGATCCTTGTCAGAGTGCTAAGTGCTAGCGTCGAGTGACAACACTCATATGTGTCTTTCACTTATTCGGAGTAGGAATCTCCCATCCTATAACTTCTCACTTTAGCAGTGTTGAAAATATCAGCGTTCGACGAACTCCAGTACGGGGTCGTAGATTGATAAGGGGTGTTCAATCGTTGAAGAGTGGCATGCGAAGGTTATTCATGCTCATAAACTTGTTTTGGTGGTCAGGCACCGCCCACACTACTTCTCCTAGAATTTATATCTCAGATACCTCATCTTGTAATCTCAGTTTTGTCCACATTGAGGCAAAACGTCCACCTGGTACCCTCGATGTGAACCGGCGAGTGAAGAAGACCCGAAAACAGAACTCTACCTATCGTGGCAAATTAGCGAGAGGCCGCTCCTCCTTAGACATAAAATCGAGGGCCGCTAGGGCTAGGTGACTTCAAAAGATTACCTCCAAGGTCGAAAACTCTAACTAGTGTTTTCGTGGGTGACACAAGCAGTGATTCGTTTCAAGTCGCTGCATTAATCGTCAAGGAATTTGATGGATACTATGAGGGAGTCGGCTGTGACGGTCAATGTTGGATGGTTATAGAGAAGAGATGATACGGGACTCAAGCATATTGGTGATCTGGATGGGGGAATGTACCCTAAGTGGATGAGAGCAAAGGCGGTGCGGAAGACAATTCGGCTTGGATGAATAAAGCATGGTACATGGGTCTGGGAAGTAGGAATTATTCCCTAGCTTTACTAGAATTTCTCCGGAAACTATTGTTACACTTCAAAATAGTAATCTTATATCGAAGAGGCAGCTTCGAGCCATCAATTCAAAGAGACGCGGCGCTCCGTGCTATGGAGGGTCGGTCACTCGTTTCTTGACATATGTCAAATAATTTCTCCCCACTTAGCCTCTCACCCTGTCCTGACAGATCACACAACCGCTATCCTCGAACACTTCTTAATGATATCCGATAATCCGCCGCTTCCCGGGCAACCGTATAAACCAAGCTCTGTGGGTTCCCCTGAGTCATAACGGGAACACACTCGTCCACGACTCTTAGCTGCTGAACCCTATAAACCCTCAGCTCCACCACGCCTCCTTATGCGCGGCGGTATTACACACACGCCGGAAGGGCGATACGTTGATTTGGCCAAGCATGCGAGATAGTCTCTTGCAGCATTGTGCTAGTCGCAATCACCGTCGCCATCTTCCTTCCTAGTGAACATCCTCTCGTGTGCGGAGCGCATCTTCGGTGGATTCCAGCGCGTACACGAGGATTTCGCGGCCGGAGGGATGCGAGAGGTTGGATTAATGAGTGGTGGGCGGAGGCAGTCGTGTAGGCAACGATTGTAAGCTTACCAACCATGCTCCACCTCGAGTGAAGTTTGCCAACTTACATCTATCGAAAACCTGTAAAGCAGAACTTGAATTGTCTTACGATCACAATCCCTCTCATCACCAAAGGGCGGCGTGCGAAGTATCGAGAAGATTCTCCCCAAGACAGGTTGAAGTTGGTGGCGTGGAGTAGTGAGGTGGGTTGAAGACATTGAAATATGATTCTTTATTTTCAGGTTTATTTATTAGAGAATCTCGAATTCCTGCTCCAGGAATGCTCCCTCTTGGCATGATTTCGCAGATTCACCATTCATAAAGGCATACATTAATGCCGGACCGATCAACTGGAAATTATTGTCGCCTTTTTTACGCAAGACCATCGGATATATCGCGCCGGAGAGAACAGTGCAGATATCTCCTGTTCTCATAATTCGAGGACCTAAACCGAAATATCCTTTAGTTGTCCGGAAAACCTTCCGGCACATAGAGGTCCAAGTCATATCCTGGACGAACTGATGTGCCGAGCCTGTTTCTGCCATCTTTCGAACCGCTGCTTTGTTTTCAGACGATAGACTGGCAAGAAATCCGTTCCGGTGTCCCGGTGGTCGTATTTGTTCATATTCAAGAATCAGAGCTGCAAGGTCCGCCACCTGTTTATTCTGCTCCTCTCTCGAGGTAGAGTCCGAGTAGTCCCGATAGCCACCAGTGAGAATGAGGCTAAGTGCTCCAAGAAACTCTTCGGTAGAGGTCAGTGGAATTTCGGGTTCCAAAGCAACTTTGTGCCAGATGTGGTCAACGAGGAAAGGAATTTTCTTCTGCTCTTCCTTCTCCAGCGTCGTGACGGTGAGTCCGCTAGGCTCGATCATATCTGACATCGCGCGTATGGTGTCAATGGTAAAGCCACGACATTTCAACGCCATTCCCTTCTCCAAGTTGGTAATCGAGAAATTAGTATCTGTTTCTGATGCAGACTTCGTTGGACACCGGAGCGGAGCAACCAAATTCAACGCATGCCAATCCGGTACCCAGCTTGGCAAAACTAAAACCCCAGCTTCCTCATGATGGTCGACGAAGGCCAAGATATGCAGACTACTCGTCCGCCGTATAACGTTCACTGTAAGATCTGTATACGCCTCCTCCGTCGAAATCCTATAATTCGGTTGCACAATCAACTTTCCATCCACACTGGCACTTGCATGGCTTAGCAGCGCGTAGATATAATCCCTCGGATCCGTACTCCTGTGGACCCTCGCCCAATGCAACACCTCGACAAAATTATGCACCGGCTTCCCATTCTCGTCGTTTGCCCAAACGAGGTTGATGTGATTTGCAACCCATGATTTCAGGCCAAGGTGGTTAATGATGGAGGCGCCTTTTGAGTCCATAAAACTGCAGAATGTGGCGATCTCGGACCAATCGAGGTATGTTGATTGCGAACCCCAGTAAAAGCGAGCGTGCTGTGCAAGTCCAACTTCTTGTATGATCCATGCGCGGTGGAAATACTCTATGTCAAACAACTGCTTGATCCCAAGCCAAGAGTCAAGTAATGCGACGTCGTCGGCTGTCTCTGTAACCTCTTCACCGAAATGGAGGTGTTGATGAGCTGCCTTCAAAAACTCTTGAGGCTTCTCGTTAAATCTCCGTAGAAAAGAAAGCGTGTGTTTAGCTTTTGTGTCGGAGCCGGGGTCAGGAGGGAAAGGCCCAAGCCAGCATAAAACATGCTCTGCTTTTCCGTACACGGCGCCCATGAGGCGAACTTGTGATTGTCGCTCTGAAACGTCTTTTTGGTTGATGCAGAGGGCGTCGACCCATATTCTACGGGTCTCTGAAGGGAGACGGAAGGCGTTGAGGGCTTTGGAGAGGAACGCGCCTACGCCGAGGTAACCTGCGTTACCCTGGTGATCGGTGCATTTGACGAATGCGACGGGAGTCTTTTTGTAGATTAGCATTGTGGGATTGAGAGACGGACTAGGGAGACGAGAGACTCGGAGCAGTCTTGAGGGGAAGGCTTACCGGATCGCCCCACACATAAGATAATGCCTCGTAGGACTTGCCATCGACTTTTTGTGTCACGAACTCGCACTCCAGAGGCGCGTCGGAGGGTCCGGGATGCAGGTGTAGGACGCGGATGCACTGTGGGGGCAGAGGTGTGTATGGATAGGGGCCAAAGTAGGCATGTCCCATTGGTGGCAGGCTCTTTTAGCGATATGGGTGGCTAGGTTTGGGCATGGGAAGGCAGATGCAAGCTACATTGGGGGGCATTTGTCGTCAATTTTAAGAGGTGAAAGAAGCTGCTTATCAATCTTCAGGTACCGGATTGAGATTAGGCTAATATCAACAACATTCTGCCACGTGATCAGGCTTTAAAGTAGACATTGGAAGTGGCCCAGAAATCACAAGAAAAGTCTGTTCCCCCATTACCTGATTTAATAACCGCAACTATATAGAAGAGGTTACCTCCACCATATGTCTAGAGAGATTCTTGCCTCAATTTCCTCTTGATTCAGTTTTTACTGACTCGCCCCTATAAGGCTAGGCGAGATCGCTTAATTCTGATCGAGCCCTGAAAAAAGTGCCTGGAGAGACTTGAGCTTTGCCTGAACGTTCTAAAAGCCCCGGCTGTACTTGGTTCGAAAGATGCGGCGATGAAACTTCGTCGTAGCCTACAGCCCAGGTGGGAAATACTTCCTTAACTCATCTGTAACCCACTCCTTTCCAGACAACTCTGCGACCTTTTTGTCAACTTTATTCACCTCACCGTCGCTATCCTCTAACCTCCACAATTCAACGGGCAAGTCATCTTTCGTAGTTTGGTATTCGCTTCTCTTCTTTATCCTCGCACTAACAGCATCATTATGCTTCTTTGTCAGCCCTCCTTTCCTTTGAGCGAGTCTCTTCCACGCATCTCTGGCTAATTGATCATTGTCTCTCTCGAACAACCTCTCAATAATACTCTCAAGGTTGGCCAGCAATCTCGAATCAAGCTTGAGATGAAGGGGGTCAGATGGTGGAAATGCTAACAAGTTCTGGATCTCCTCATCATAACGAAGGATTGCTGCCCACAAGGCAGTCCAGGACTCCTCCGCCCGGAGAAGGGAGTGCACGGAAAGAGTAAGATTAGGTCCAGCTAAACTGCTCACATCTGCTCCTTTGGACAAAAGGAGGGAAGCAACTGCCAGGTTCCCAACCGAAGCAGCGTAGTAGAGTGGTGAGCCAAGTATAGGATCCTATAGTTGATGCAAGAAGGCTCAGAGTATGCTTGCCCGCACAAGTTGAGAATCTGCGGCGTTATTTGAGCAATTTCTGTAAACTGCTGGCTCTCTGCCAAAATGTGGAATGCGGAGAGATTCCTCGTTTTGTCGACGATGAAATCGGGTCTGTGGAGTGAGCCTGCTGGGTTCTTGCCGAATAGGAATCGGAGTGATTCAAGAGAGCCAGCAGTATGCAGAACCAATAATTCTGCAAGTATTGTCACCGTTCGCACTTCTGGCTCCCGAAAGTGCTCATCTAATCCTGGCGATTCTATCTGGTATGGGGCATTGAGGTCTGCTTGATTCTCTAAAAGAGCGGTGGCGACGTCGAAGTTTTGATTGAGTATTGCTAGCACAAGTGAGGACCTCTTACCATCTTTTATGTCAAGTGGTAATCCAACCGAAATCAAGTGATCGACTATCATTCTTCCAGGCCTTGACTGTTTTGGCCGAGAGGCACAGAGGTGGAGCAATGAAAGCTGAGACCCATCAGGTGTGGTACGAATCGAAGTCAAATCCACCTTATGTTTCAGCAAGAGCTGGAAAATGTTTTCATGATTGAGAGATATCGCTTGCTCAATCGGCTTGAATCCTTTGCATCCATTGACTGGATAGTTCAGATCGAGTAAGCATTGAACAATGTCAACGTTCCCGAGGGAGATTTCTCTGCAAAGAACCTCGCTCCTCTCTTTGTTTATTTCTTCGTTATCACGGGCTTCATGCCACTTTTGTGCCCGGCGCGATAATGTAAATAACGTCGTACGCAGATCGGTCACGTAGGTAACACCACATCTTACAAGACGGCTCTGAAGGGTGAGAGGGTCAAATTTGGTGACCCTCTTGTTGTGTGCCAGATCAAGCATGGCCACTTCATCGATAACTCTCATTTGCTTCTCCCGATTCGAGCGGTCGATATGGGCAAGCATTTTCTCCAAGATGCGGGGTAATGTCAACACAGCGGCAAGTTCGAGGGGACAGGAGACCGAGAGTTCTTTTTGCATGTGAAGGCCAGTCATTTGTCCCTGATGCCTGTTGCCTGTCTTTGTAAGCGGGTCTGCGCCAAGTTCTAGAAGGACCCCGACCGCATCGACGTTTCTCATGAGAACTGCTCTGCCGAGTAGAGTCACGGTGATGTCAAAATTGTGCTCCCAGTCTGCTCGAATCCCGCGAACATCGTGACGCATGCCGCCTCCGTAGAGCTCGATATCGGCCCCTTCGGCGATGAGCGTCGGTACAAGGATTTCTATTTCGGGGAGGGGAAAACTGCACATCCAGTGTAAAGGGCCTTCATTGCTGAATCGCCACCCATTTGGGTTCGCTCCTTGTTCTAAGAGATATATCGCGCAATCAAGGTTTCCGCCTTGGCAAGCACATATAAGTGGCGTTTCGTCAACGTGCTGATTTGGCAGATCAATGTTACAGTTATACTTTGCGACAAGATGCCGCAGTGCTTTGATGTTGCCGTTGGCTGCTGCGAAGTGAAGAAGGCCATGACCTCTCTCATTGAGATATATTTTGTCAAAGTCATTGACGTCTTCGCCGGTATTGGTTGAAGCCTGGGGAGTGTTTCCTGAATGGTTTTCTGAGATTGCCCCAGCTTTCAATGATTTCTCGTAGTTCTCCCCAAGATGCAGACGGAGCTGCGCATCGAGTTCAACCAGATTGTGTAGGTTGAATTTGATTGTCATTCGATGAGGCAGGAAGTATGCCATTCCAACTGCTCCGGTAAACTTGAGAAATAATCTTTGTGCATCCAAGTAAAGGGCTTCCCAACTTGCGTTATCATAGCTGCGGATGTGAAAGGCAAGCTGCGAGAGATCCTCTAGTCCCGTTCTGTGACCCCTGACGACCGATATCCTCAAAAGATCTTCAAGTTGTTTCTTCGGAATGTTCAATTCAACGCCAAAAACTCGAGATAACCTCCATATCCAGGCTTGAGCTTGATAATCGGCATCTTCGTGACTCTCATCATCAGCTGCTGCTTGGCACAACCATTCTATTGCTTCTGGAGAATTCAAAACAACCCCGAATTCTTCCAGGTGGCATTGAAAGAGATAAAAGGCGGCCACCGTCCTTTTCAGGTCGAGAACCTGACCCGTTATGCGCACAGCAGCAGCTTTGAACTCTTCCACAATCTGTTGCTGCTGTTCCCAAGATAGGATCAACTTCAATTTATAGGGCTCAAATACGAACTCTCCAGCACTGGGTTCACTCAACCGTGGGCGATATCCGGGCCTGATACCTTGTTAGTATCTGAATATGACCTCTGAGATGGCAGAAATATACAAGTTGTCCTGAAAGTCAACGCTTTTGCCTCCTCTGCCAAGAAAGAATCTGAGGCTATCTCTCGTAAGGCCATGTTTCCCTGAAGTCATGTTTAGCTCGACATAATCATAATTGGTCATTCCCTTTGGTAGGCTTACTGGAGGACCCGAGGAATGTGTCGCTTCCCATTCATTACTCTCAATCCGTATCAAATCCAGCAGTGCTTCTATCTTTACTAATCTAAGCATATGTTATCTGCATGTGCATGGTCTTTCTGGAAATCTAAAGACCTGCTTACTTGGTTCCCCTCAATGCTGCCTGAGCTTTCACCAGGCTTCTATCCGCAGGGTCAAATCTAAGAGTGGCGAGTAGAACGTATACGGTAATATCAAGCGACTCCCGAGGTACCTTATGGTCAGTTGAGTACTTGTATAGATCTGCAACCGCAATATTCGTGAACCCATCTCTTTGCTTTTGGGCGTCCAAGCTTTCCTTGTCCTCAATAGAGGAGTCTTGGGCAGCTCCTGGTAAGGACACATAGCCTTTACCATCTGTGAACGCTCTCCAAATGAGCAGCCCAAATGAGTAGACATCTGTCAGTTTCATGCCATCACGTGAAAGGGGGGTTGACCATTCGGGTGCTTGAAAAGGCCAAGTCGATGATTCTAGACGTCGGAATTCCTCGCTACCCATATCCATGACAGAGCCTCCGAAGTCAGCAAGCTTCGCTGTGTAGACCACGCCCAGAAGCTCCAGCTGCGGATTGTGGTTTCGATAGATCAGAACATTCTCATGTTTCATGTCTCCATGGACAATTCCGCAAGCGTGCAGTGCAGACAATCCCCTCGCAACGTCATGACATAATTTTTGTTTTGTGGCGAACGGTAACGGATCCATGGACTCTTGGAGGTGTTTCAAGGAGCCTAGAACTGAACATTCCATCAAAAGTGTTGGATATGTGGATTCTGATAACGAAGATAGACCCCATTGAAGCCCAAGGAGGCGGACTAGATTTGGGTGATACCTTAGAGGTCCGTGAAGAAGTGCCCGAATCTCAAACAGGATATCTTTCCAATCACTTTGAACCACTTTAGCTTGACATTTGAGGAAGATGTAAAGCTTGACTTGCCTGGTGGGACGACTGTCCGTGACTCCATCTGGTATGATTTCCTTCAGCGCCACTTCTAGGGGAGGCTCGTTTGAGTCTTTGACCCACGAAGCCTGACGCACGAGGAAGGTGTTGCCCCTGCCGAGAATATGTTTCGTCTTGCGGATCTTAGAGTGGCCGTCGAGTACAAGAGAAGAGTCGGCTCGTAATTTTGCCTCTAGATGGCTGAGATGGCAGACGAATGATGCGAACGAACCCTGCCTTGGCGTTGGAAGACCTTCAAGAGCAGGCTCCACCTCTCCAATGACCGTATTGGAGCGGGGTACATGTCCACGGCTTGATAAATCGAACGTTGTGACAAATTCAAATTCTGCCATTTTGAACATAGCATGTCTGATTCTACTGGATTGCCTGGAGGTTGAAGTTGAATAATGCATTGAAACCTGGAGAGGGTCAAGAGACAGGTCTAGCCTTTCGGGGCCTACGTGGCTTGGTACGCGGGCTGTGTTAAGTCAACTTAGCGGTGGGTGTTCGAATCTGACAGGGGGAGGATGCAGTGATAGGGGTGGTTTTCCTTGGCATTTTTTTAGCTCACACAACTCCACTTTTCCCCCTCTCGCCTCACTCTTTGCACTATCATACCTCTTGAAGACGCGATTACTCACCCAATCCTGGTTCTCCCACAAAGCAAGTAACGTTTCTATCGTCTCTAAATATGGTTGATGGGACTGTATCCATGGTTGGCCTCGCGCGCCTTGCGTACAGCACAGCTGCCAAGGCCTGGACGACTGTGGGGGATGCCATTTCCTTCCCGGAGGACTCCGAGGATCTCTTGATTCGCATTGAAACCAGCCGAGCTCGTTTCGATATCTGGGGCTCACTTTCTGGTCTTGAACATGGGCCGCTTCATCACAGCCTCGTACCCTTCGAAGATCTCATCGAAAGGGCTTTGAGAAGGATCGACCAGCTGTTCTCGAATGCAGATCAATTGAGGGAACGATACGGCCTTGTGATTGAAGATGCATCTAAGCAAGATGTGGAAAAGCAGAAGAGTAGAATTGCGAGAATGCAGCGAAGCCTACGAGCTGCTAATGCACATCTGAAGTATCTTGGAGAGAAACATTCGCCCGCGGATCAGCGGGCCCATCTATCAGTTACTCCTGGCTCCGCCAAACGACTCCAGTGGGCCATTAAGGATAGAGCAATGTTTGGAGTGCTCATCGGCTTAGTCGAGGCACACGTCGATGGACTTCAGAAACTTCTGTCGGAGAGCCAGCTGAGAACTTCCCAACAGGAAGTCACACGCTTTGCGATCCAGGTTGTAGGGAGCTCTTCAGATACTCAATCCCTCTCCGCTTTGACAACAACCGACACCGCAGTAAATAAGAGATTTGACGAGCTACCTGCACGAAACTTGCTTTTCCCCCAGGCTGAGTTGGCAGAGCTCGAGGATCTGCTTAGGTGGTATAATGAAGCAAGCCCTCGACAACAACAATCTGAAGTCGACATGCGGTTCTTAGCTCAACTGAAGATCATTTCATGCCAGCCTGGGAGTGCAATAACGGGATTGGTCAAGACAGAACATTTCGACCTTCGAGATGTGCCTCTTATTAATCGCAAGAAAGATCGCTTCTTGCACAGAGCAGGATCCAGCAAAGATGTGTGCTATCAGTGTGTCAAAGGATTATTCAAGTTATTCAAGTTATTCATGAATATTCATGAATAACTTGAATAAAATATGAGTAACGAGCAGCTTAAAAAACTTGAGTAAAATAGAATAATTATTCATTCATGAATAACATGAATAATATGAATAACTATGAATAGTCACGTGTAAGTCACGGAATTATTATAAATTAACATATATTTTAATTTTTAAAAAAGAACTAAGGTGCTTATTAAGCAGGCTTATATAAGGGCACTTAAATACTGATTTTCTTTAATAATGAACTTGAAGTATTACTAAGGTTCAATATACTTACTAAGTACTACTACCACCTAATTAGGTAGTGAAGTGGCACTAGGTGCGGCCCCCCCCGAGAGCCTTACCTGACTAGGCTAGCCCTATCACGTGTAATAATCACGTGTGTTATTCAAGTTATTCATGAATATTCATGAATAACTTGAATAATATATGAATAAAATATAAATAACGAGCTTTTTACTTGAATAAAATAGAATAACGGCCGTTATTCTATTTTACTCTATTCATTTGACACACTGTGTGCTATCTCCTTGAAAAGAAACAATACGATAGCAACATTACGGAGCAAGAGAAGGTCACCTTAGAGAAGCGGATTCAAAGACTGGTGTCTCTCCTGAGTGCTCCCCATGCAGCTCGCGAACTTCACACCCTCCAAGCTGTGGGATATGTCGATGATCCAGAACTTCACAGCTGGTGGCTAGCCTTTCGATTTCCCCTTCCTGCTATTGTTCCAGTAAGCTCGAATTTGATTCAAAAGCAGCCCCTCTCTTTACGAAAAATATATAGCCTTCCCTTCAAGCCTCCGCTGGAGAAGCGTTACCAACTGGCGGAAAAGGTCGCACATACATTAGCAAAACTCTACGGCAGCGACTGGATGCACAAATCCATCACCAGCGACAATATCATATTTCCTCAACTCTACGATGAGAACCAGAGTGTTCCATTTCAAGCAATCAGCTCTGCACTCATCCAAGGTTTCGGCTACTCTCGACAACACACCGAAGCTCAAACCATCGACCAAGGAAAGGTTCTTGGGGACCTCGAATCTGCCATTTATCGCCACCCAAACTATCAAGGTGTTGCAGCAAGCGGGTACAGGATACAGTACGATATATATTCTTTCGGCTTGGTCTTGTTTGAGATTGCCCTTTGGACCCCTATGATCAGCATCTTGGCGGCTGTCCCCCGACAGAGCAGCAATGCGGCGGTGCAGCTTTCGCCAGACATGAAGCATTTCCATCAGGTCGAGGCGTTGGAACTAAGAAGAAGAGTAATGCTTCGTGTAGATTCAGAGCTTGCGTTTCGCGTTGGCACCAGATATTGTGAGGTTGTGAAGTGGTGTTTGGGCTTCTCTCAGCCTGATTTTGACGAAGACGAGCCCTGGCGGGTCGGAGTTGAGTTTTACAACAATGTGGTGATCCCTCTGGAGGAAATATCAAGTGAATGAAAAATCAATGTGGCTCCGTACTGGTTCAAAGTTGGACGACGGTAGATCCAAATATTATTGACTATGTGTCAAATTCAGATACATCCCAATAAACTAATTTAAAGGTTTAGAAGATGCAGAAACATGCTTTAGGAAGTTAGCTAGTCGTAGCATAGTCTAGTGTCACAGATAATAAGGGATGATGCTCTGACGAGATTGGCGTCATGGATTAAGGGGTGTTGCGGGACTGTTGTCTAGGTACATCAAAGCCTCAACGGCCCTTTTGTGCTCTCGCACTTCTAACAATCTTGTGCTTCTTATCTACGAGGATCCCGCCGCCTTAGTCTGTAGTGAACATGTCCCCAACAAACCCCAGCTCCATGTCCAACACGCGCAACACTGCTCAAGCAATCATGGACGCCTATGAAAGCTGGAATAAAGACATTATCATGAGTTTCGAACTGGTGGTTATATTCACCTCACCTTTCCCAGAATTTCTGCCTCCTTCTGTTGCCTCTTCCTTCACTTATCTCCTATAGCGGGATCCTGGGGTCAGAAGCCTTACAACAATGAAGTGTACCGCAAAATGTTCGCTCACACCATGGCCCGTGTTGGAACCTCTAAAGTGGCCGTCCCTGACGTCATTGATGATCCCGTCGCCAACAAAGTGGTGATTTTTGCGAGCAGTAAAGCAGACTTGAACGCTGGAGAAGGACTTTATGGGCAGACCGATGTGCTCAGTCTGGGTTTGATGAGACTGGCACGGAGATCACGCAGATTGTTGACTTTGTGGATAGTACGAAGGGGAAGGAACAGGCAGGGGGAATACGTAGATTGAATAAGTATAAGTGGGAAGTAAGATTAGGCGAGGGGGAGATTCGAAATCTCAACAAGAGACAAGTGGTGTGAAATTAGAGGATGAAAGCACCCTTCTGATCTAACCTTGAGCGTTCTATAAACCTGCTCAGCTATACTTGGAGGAAGCTAACACTTCAAAGATAGTATTATTGACCTTTTCTAGGTCCTGCACAGCTTGAATCTCATCGTTTATGCTTTCTAGAAATCTCCCCTTGCCCACTTTGGTTGACATCCAAGCTAATATACATTCACAGCGGCACGTTTTCTACTATGCTACTCAATAACATGCCCATGTTTGCTGTGGAAAAGAGGGGTTTACCTAGAGGCCATTGTGGCCCGTACATACATACAGCAGTTGGGATTTAAAGGTGAGAGAAGTTAGCAGACAGAATGATCAAACTTTCAGGGGAGTCTTCCTCGACTAGCTGGCGGGTAAGTTTACATTTATTTTTAGCGACTTTTATAGGGGGTAGTCGCTAAAATATAGGCTCACCATCCCCTATCAGCCAGCCCCGCTAAAAACTACGATCCGCTCGGAGCCCCTAAAACACTGGCTTATTAATATTACCTAGCACCGCGCCTCTTATCTCACACGCTGACATCGCGCTTGTTTGACATTTCATGCCGAGAAATCCGTTAGCCACTGTAAACCACGTCGTCTTCTTGTACATAACGAACATTTTCTCTGTTTGGCTATCAGTAGCCACGATGGATTACAAGAAATACCTCCCCGTCCCCCAAATGACGGCCAAGCCGCCGTTCACCCTCCCCGCCGTCGGCGCCTCAGCAGTTGACGGTGAAACCATTCCCCGTCGACACCCCAAAGCAGTCAATAGCTTTGTCTCAATCCCCGAAGAAGGATGTCACACTCTCTACGATGTGCTCGTTCGCGCTGGTCAGAAGTTCGGTAACGAGAAAGCACTCGGGACGCGTCCATTGCTCAAGAAGCACATCGAGACGAAGAAAATCAAGAAGATGGTAGACGGAAAGGAGAAAGAAGAGGAGAAAGAATGGACCTATTTTGAGATGGGCTCGTATTCTTGGACCACGTTCAGCGAGTATGTCGAGCTTGCTTTGCAAGTTGGTGCTGGATTCCGGGAATTTGGACTCACGAAGGGTGATAAAGTGCACGTGTATGCAGCTACTAGGTAAGTGGTTATGTCAGATCGATGGTTGAGCTTGGGCTGATTCGCCCAGCATGCATTGGCTTGCAATGGCTCATGGAGCAGCATCTCAGTCAATGCCAATTGTTACTGCATATGATACATTAGGAGAAGAGGGCTTGACGTCTTCGCTGGAAGCAACGCGTGCCAAACTGATG
Source organism: Hyaloscypha finlandica (assembly GCA_021399475.1). Lineage (NCBI taxonomy): Eukaryota > Fungi > Ascomycota > Leotiomycetes > Helotiales > Hyaloscyphaceae > Hyaloscypha > Hyaloscypha finlandica. Next base: position 134,466 of record JAJTUR010000134.1, read on the forward strand.
TTTCTCGACGCGTATCTTCTGAAGACACTGATCAAGCCACTCCAGAAGGCCGACTATCTCGAGGTTATCGTTTACGACAAGGATGAGGACCTTGTTAAAGAAGACTTGGATGCACTTCTTGAGGCACATCCTAGGCTCAAAATTATTAGTTTCGAGGAGTTGAGGAAGTTCGGTGCAGAAAACCCAATAGATCCAATCCCCCCCCAGCCAGAAGACATTTGCTGTATCATGTATACATCCGGATCTACTGGTGCGCCAAAGGGAGTAACAATTAAACATAAAGCCGTCGTTGGATCGAGTAAGAAGAGTCCATTCCGCGATAGGCTGCCGTATTCTAACATTCCTTAGTCGCTGGTGGCAGCCTTGCAATTCACAATATGTGCGGCCCAGATGACGTGTAAGCTCATCCTGCATATCTCATAGAAAGACAATCTTACGTATATCTGACATGTCATCAGCTACCTGGCCTACCTCCCACTCGCTCACGTCATCGAGTACGCTCTAGAAAACTGCTGTCTGTTCTGGGGCGCGCCAATGGGCTATGGCAGCCCCAAATCACTAACCGACCTCTCAGTTCGCAACTGCAAAGGTGACCTGCGCGAGCTACAACCGACAATCATGGCCGGCGTGCCAGCAGTCTGTAAGTCTTAACTACTTGGTCTATTAATTCCTCCAGCAGGTGGAGCAATTCGCTACAGCGCTTCGGACATTCTACTGCCAATGTCCAAGAGGAACTAGATCATACTATGCGCAAAAATACCTGAAAGAAGTATGCTGACTATGATTCCTTGGGAACAGGGGAAAACGTTCGGAAAGGCGTCTCGAACAGGGTCAACGGCAGCAACGCCATTATCAAGAACATGTTTTGGGGCGCCCTTTCACTCAAGAGTTTCCTCCTCTCGTATCATATCCCGGGAGCCAGCATCTTGGATAGCCTCATCTTTCGTAAGGTTCGTGAGGCAACGGGTGGTAGACTAAAACTATGCGTCACGGGCGGTGGACCGATTTCAAAAGAGACGCAACATTTCATCTCCATGGTCGTCTGCCTCCAAATCAACGGCTACGGCCTCACCGAAACCACATCCATGACCGCGCTCTGCGACCCGCTGCAATGGACAGTTGATGCAATAGGAGGCTTGCCCCCAACGGTCGAAGTGAAGCTCGTTGACTACGCCGAGGCCGGCTACCTTGCGAAGAATAATCAAGGCGAAGTATGGGTTCGTGGTCCGACTGTATTTGAAGAATACTACAACGACCCTGAGGAGACGAGGGCTGCGATTACGGAGGATGGATGGTTTAAGACGGGGGACGTGGGGGAGTGGGATGAGAATTTCCACTTGCGGATTATTGATCGGACGAAGAATTTGGTGAAGACACTGAATGGAGAGTATATTGCTCTTGAGAAGGTGAGTTTTCATGAATGAGATGAAGAGCTTTCCTTGCTAATGTTGATCAGCTCGAATCGATCTATCGAACTGCTGCTGTTGTAGCAAATATCTGTGTCTACGCCTCACCCAACCAAGTCAAGCCTATTGCAATTATTGTCTCGGCAGAGCCTGCTCTGCTTCAGTTAGCAAAGGACAACGGTATTACTGAAGAACGATCAACGCTGTATCAGAGTAAGAAGATGCAAAACGTCCTGCTCAAGGAGCTGCAGTCGAAAGGTAGAGCTGGTGGACTGGCATCGATGGAGATAATAGATCATGTGATAATTGCGGAAGAGGAGTGGACTCCGCAGAATGTAAGCACATCATAGACAACTTCGGCTCTGGGCACAGGCGCGCTAATGATTTCCAGAATCTTGTCACGCCAGCGCAAAAGCTGCAGAGGAAGAATATATTGCAGAAGTATCAGAAAGAGATTGATGCAGCGTTCGCGAGGGCCTGAGAGATGCCAGGCATGAAATTTTCCGCCATGAGATATCGAATTAGAGTTACACTTGCGGCTTGTTGGCGGAACGATTCACTGAGGCCGGCGCCCACCAGAAGGTGAGGATGAGAGGCAAGGAGAAAGAACTCATTATGGGACCTAGTAAAGATAAAGTGTGCTCATAATATTTCCCCTTTGCCCAGTATACGCCTACGCCTTCGCCTGTATATGCAATTATATGAAAATCATCACGCTCGTTGGTGTAACCACGCTTAGTTCCCATACCGCCCATCATACTCCTCTGAAGCTCGAATCTGTCTCATCCTCCTCAGATCCTCCGTATATGGCGGCACAGCCGCAGTTGTCGGGCGTGCAATCGTACTGCTCCTACTCAACGGCTCTTCCACATACGGCCTGGAGTCCCTATACCCACTGCCATCCACATACATATTCCTCCCAGTCTCCTCCTCAAGTCCAAATTCCTCCTCCTGCCTCCGATAACCCTGCACATGTCCCCCAGCATCCGAGAAAACGTCAATCTTCTCCTCGCTGATATACTCGCCGACCACAAACTGGTCATCAGGCATGCTCCCCTCACTGGAATGATAACTGCCATACCTGCTGCCATACCCACCGTCATTCCTAGGCAAGGGTTTGTGCAGCTTATGCTTGGGCCGAGGATGGGCGTGAGGTGGAGGACTTCCAATCGGACTCTGCCACACGATGACACCTAGCACTACGACGGCCATCAAACTCGTCAACGCCAAAGAAAGCCATCCTGCAGTACCAACAAGACCCGCTACCACAATGCCCAGGAATATGAATGCAGCGACCGTCAACCCAACGAGCACAGTGCTCACCAGCGTCGCCCACCACGCCACTATCCGCCGATGATGGCTGTCCTCTGTGCCGAAGTATCGAATTGCTTGAGGACGCCAGTAGCTAAGTGCGGATGCCGCAAGGGTGGTGAGGAAGAGGCTGAGTGCGAAGCACACGAATGCGTCAGCAATGTAGTATTGGATGTCGTCGCCGGAGATGCCGTGGTAGACCCATGGCTCCGTCGGGTTGGAAACCACTTTCGAGAAGGTTATTGAGGCACCGAGGGTGCTGATTGCGGTTATGGTTTTAAACATGGCGTCGAAGAAGTCCGCGAGGCGTAGGCCTGGGTGTTTGGGGGGTGGTGCTGGTGTGCATATCGCTGGCGTGGATGGCTTCGAGGGGGAGGAGAGGTGAGGTGTTGCCATGATGGCGTTGAGAGAGGACTGTAGGAAATCGCGAGGGGGTGAAATTGAGTATTTGTGAGGAGAATAGGTTCGCTAGAAATCGTTCGGGAGATTTTTTTGGGATGTTCGTTGTTGACAATGTTGGTGGGGCAACGGATGAGGGGTACATTGGGTGCGTGCGCACAATGGTGGGCTAATGATTTGTCTACGCATGAACTGCTGAAATCATTTTCCAACCCGAAGCATACATTGCCTTTAGAGAAAGGACTCGGCAATTGCAAGTAGCACTTGGGCAAGTGCCTTGTGGCGATGCCTTGGCCGTTGATGTACCCTCGCTTATTTATAGGGGTTTTCAGTGCATATGTTCTGCGATCGGCCTGACCAACCAGATGAATTCTCCCAGTATGAATTTTGCGTCACAAGAGGAATTGAATTTGTTGTTGAATCTGTCATGGACCCTTTGCCTGATATGGCGTCAAGTACGATCTTTCTGGTATGTGTTATTGACTCGGCCGTAGATGTTTGTGAGATGATCTCTGCGGATATTCTTAGCTCAGCCGTATACTACAGCATGAAATCGGAGCATAGGCAATACCGACACCAATAACCGTCAGGAGCATGCAGCAGAAAAGGCTCGCAGAGCGACGTCTTCACCTCCCTAAAGCACCCACCACACTTCCAACCATAACCGCCACCTCTCTCTCCCAGGTCTTCTCGGCGTCGTCTCCCTTCGATTTGACACCTCCAATTCCGGCAGGTGGTTGACTTCCTCTGACTACACACTCCTTGATAGCATCCCTCACGCTATTCTTATTACTCCTCAAAGTTCTTGCGCTAACACCTCCCCTATTAACGATTTCCATGACCTTCGTACTGAGATGCCCTGCCAGGGTTCGCCAGAAGTATGATGCAAGTGATCCAGTTTCGAGGCTCGAAAGAAGTGGTAGTAGGAAATTGGCTGGTTGCTTAATCGATTCAGGGATGGTGGGATGCGAAGGTGGCGTGGTGGATGATAGGAGGGACTCCAGTGCGAGTATGTTCTGACATCGAGCGGAGACTTCGAGTAGTGTTCGATCGAGGGTGGGTAGCGTGGCGAGAGCACGAGAGAGCGATGCGAGGGAGGAGGTGAGTGCTGTTCGGAGGTAATCTTGGAGCGCATTTATTAAGAGCTCTGGCTCCCATTTCCCGGTCTTCTTCTTTGTAGGATCCGGCATGGGCGAGAGCAAATACAATGACAACAGGGCGGAAGTCGTCCTCGATTTCGTATCTGCCGTTTGCGCGAAGGTTGTAGTATTTGTCCCCGTGGACAAACTACTCATCGAGAATTCTCGAACAATCTGCTGTGATTTCGTGAGAACTGTCCTATCAGCAGGGGCGAGAACCGAAGTCTGCAGCGTCCGCACGACATCCACACGATCGAGACCATAACCCTCTTCGCCCTCCCCCCTCTTCGAGAATAATTCTCGTACACTTAGCAGTGTATTTGAGCATCGCACCAATGCCCTGTGATCTTCCTTCTGCCCCTGTATCTTCACCACATTTCCTGTCCCCGCGACCTCAGCCAGCTGTATCTCAAGCTGCCGTCCTAATTGCAGACATCTTCCCACTGACCGCCCTAGCCTCACCGTCTCCCAT